>VNJN01004522.1:0-176168 GCA_008042485.1 Drosophila mayri | reverse complement strand
GCGGGGGGGGGGGGGGGGAACAACTTGTTTGCTGGCCACTCAACTCCATTCCACACACCCTCCCACCCACACACATCAAAAGGAAAGCCAAAATATATGTATGTACCATAAACAAACGAGAGAAAATAAAAATAATGTCAACTTCCGTTCTGCTTAGGCAACTTTTGACGCCGGCCTCTCGCCTGCTGTTTTAACTTCTCGCTGCCGTTGTTCTTGCTTTTTGTTTACTTTGAATTGCAAATTCCTTTTTTTTTTGTTTTTTGCTCTCTCTTTATGCTGTTTTACGTTTTATTTTTGTTTCATTGTGGAGCATAATGAGCCGCGAGTGCTGCCACAGCCAGAAAATGCGTGCTTCATTGTCATTTAGCAGTTTGCACTGAGAGAAAGGTTTTGGCAGAGAAATTAAATGTAAATAAGCTGGGAAAATATTTATTTTACAATTAAATTCTACTTAATTTTGATAATAAAAACAAATAAAGATTACTTTATATTTTAAAGAAAGGAAATAAGACCTCAGGCTGCTTTTTAAACTCAATAAATGGGTTTGATAGCCTCGACTAGCGATTTTGATATCCTTTTTCTTCCCCTGCACTCTCTGAAGTACGCATTTGAATCCGGCAAGGAGTACATTGCTCAACCAGAGGCCTCATGCCACGTAAATCTATTAACACCTCACGTCCGACTGAAGGATAAGAGCGGAATGAGCGAGGCACAGCCAGGACACAACCACACTCAATGTCATCGAGGAAGTGACGAGTTGTGCGTGTTGTGCGTATGCCTGTGTGTGCGGTAAATGAAGCATTTTGGCCAAAATGGCACGTACTCGCCGAAGGATTTCGCCCCTTCTGGCTGCCGCTACCACTTTCGCTTCTCCCCCCGATTCGGCGGCAGGTTACCACATCAAAAGGCAATCGCTGCCGTAACTTTCCAACTAATTTACATAGGACTCTCGAGAACCGATGCGAACCTACGTGACCATGCAATTTGCATTGAACCTGTGTGTGTCGTCGTGGCTGCAACTTTTAAGCCAAGTCTGTGGCACTAAACCCCAGGCTAAGCTGGCGCTTTCCGCTGCTGTCGGATGGTGCGTTTAAAGTAAACAAGCTGCCAGTGCCGGGGCATCCTGGTCCTGTTCGCAGCTACTTGGCATCCGTTTAAGATTGATTAAGACGTATCTATTGTCGAACACGTTGGCTTGTCCTTAATGCCTTGGCACGTAGACTGGCACCTTCTCAAGTGCTGTAAGCCAACCATTTTACGCAGCAAGTTAAGGGGTATGTTGGGGGGTTTATGAGGATTATAAGGATAGCATTATGGGAGTCAACATTATTATAGTTTCAACTTTAGTAAATTATAAAATAAAAACATAAAAGTTTAAAGGCTTAGCTTAACGATTCCTTTAAGCATCGCTTATATTTAAAGCCACCATTTCATCGTCCTGGGTAACAGCTCTTCGAGGACCTCGCACAACGGTAATCCACCATCTTGATGCCATTTTTTGCCGCCATACATATAGATGTGTTCGTATCGTGGTTCGGGTGTTCGTGATAAAATCACATCTATAAACATTAATCGCTCTTTTATGAAGTGTAATAAATTTTGCGTTACACGTTCAGATGGAATTTAACGCTCTTGGCTCCCTTTCTCGATGCTTAAAGGCTTTCAACCCAAAAAAAAAGGGGAAATAAAGGCAAGTTGCGGCAAATTTAGTTTCTCTAAAAATAGCTTTATTCATATTTGATTGGTACCCAGTTTGGTAATTGTTTTCGGTTTCTGTTTTAGTTTTAGTTTTTAGTTTAAGTTACTTGTTGCTAGTGTGTGTGTGATTTTTGAGTTACTTCTCAGTGGCATTTAGTTGCAAACAACATGAACAAACATTTAATAAATACATTCAGATAATTCTTATATGAATATCATATAACAATCACGATTGGTTGATGGAATACTTATAGTTCGAACGATCTAAGTAATTTACATTCATATACAGATAAATAATTATCAATATTATAAACATTATGTCGCACTATGTCCTCCCCTAAAGACGTGTAAATTTGTTTGGTGTTTGATTTATCCCTTGAATCGAGTTAATAAATAAATAATCTGCACTACGTTTCGCTATTAATGAGAGACTTCTCTGTACTTTCTCCTATTTTCAAGTATATATATCCATTGTTGGGCTCGGAGAATGTTTAAACATTTGCCAAGCACTTGCCCCATTGTGTTTTTCGGATGTCCTTACAGATTTTTACAATTTCATTGTCATTTCAGCGGTCCATTCAATTGCTGTTTGCACTACAAATTGATTTACAATGTTAAATAAATTGTGCCTGCTGCAGGCGAACAAAAAAATTATATTTGCGTATATATATTGTGCCATTAACTGTCATTAAGTATGCGAAAAACAAACGGACAAAAGGTACGTGCACTCTGAATGAAATATGCATTCAATTGAGAATTTGTTTTCATTGTAAAACAGCAAACAGCTTATGAATTTTCCATAAGCCCATTAAAAAGGCATATTTTCATATGAGAAAAATAAAATGTTCATAATTATTATGCCATTTCAATGCCCATGAAAACCGCTAAAAACATACTTAATAATGCTTGCTATTAAATAAAATTAAACAAGCAGCTTTGGGTGAATATTTTGCCAGGAAATAATTAAAGCAACTCGCAATAATGCTTTTTGTTTAAGGGAAAACTTTTTTGGTCAGTTAATACAATTATTTTCGGCATCTACTTGCCTGAACTCTATGCGTGATTAACTCTAACTTATAGCCGACAAAAGTTACTCTGCTAAACCAAGTTCCTTGAATATTAAATAAGATTCTGCTGAACTTATAATTATTTTTGTATTTTGTATACGGGATATTGAATGGTTAAACCTTGTTTTTTAAACAGATTTAGGTTTAGTTTTGTTTTGTATTTCTTATTGGTCACACGTTGCTCTTTTGTTTGTTAATTATTTGTTCTGGCTTTTAGGTACTGTGCAGAGTTCACTTTGAAAACCGTAAAATGAACAAACGGAAACCTAGAGACACTCATCGATTACGATTCTATTTGGTTAAATATATATATTTGTATGTATATGTCTGTGAGAGTATGAGTTAACAACTTGTTTGTTATTGCTTTCATTTAACACTTGCCTGGCCTCAGGCTTTCAACTTAATTACGAAGGCTACTTGGACTACAACTAACTGCCTCCGCCTGCCCCTTGCTTTCCTTGCCTAATCTTAATGTTAACTCAGGGGTTGGGATCATGTTTAGATAACCTTCTTGGTAGTTGCCGGGGTCTATACAGTGACTACGAATTACTGGCCTAAAAAGTCTTAACTGCTCCGTGAACTTCCTTAGTTAAACGTCTCTACGTCGGTGTATGTTGTATATATAGTATATAGTATATATCCATTGATTTTACATTAATATTGTATATGCAGCATAATTAACTTTGATTATACACATGTCTCTGGGAGAAGAAGAACCTTGCATTCCTGGCATGCTATTCCCGACCATGCTAATTGCTAACTGAGTGTTCCTCCTTCTCCTCGGCTCAGGATTTCTTTCATAGCCTCCTATTAGGCGCTAGTAATTGATATAAGTAGTGGGCTTAGTTCGGCTCGGACTAAACACTGTCCGCCTGCTCTCAGAGATAGTTGGGCCTGGAGACGCAGCAGAGCAGGCTCATGTTCTTGCAGATGTAGTTCTGGCGTCGCTTGGCCTGCCAGGGTCCGGTTGTGTCCAGTGCCGCGTTGCGTTCTGTGAAAAAATCAGAAAAATACGTTACTTTAAAAGGCAAAAAACAAAAGCAAAAAGCCAACAATAAACACCTTTAGCACCCCTATTAGCAAGGCCTGCGGATGTGCCCTTTTTTGTATGCTACACTTTTTGGTTTGCCCCTCGGACCTTGCCTTGGCCAAATATCAAAGTGCACGGCAATGGAACTGCAGGCTCCGGCGGCAATGAGACCGGGAGCCTGCGCACTCCGCACCCAACTCACCCAAGTACGCCTCGTGCTGCGGCATATACTCCTGCATCTCGGATAGGAGCACGGCTATATCCTGCGAGTCTTTGGTGATGCTGCACAACTCCTCCTCGTTGAAGTCGGGCGTAAACTGTTTGCACAACAAAATCTGGCTGATGACATTGCCCAGGTTTGAGGGTCCGGCGCGGTTTTCTGAAAAATAGGCCATAAATATATATATATATATAGGAGTCCATGAATAAGCCAAAGTGCAGCTCCCAGTGGGGCTTTTCTCCCCGCTGTCCGGCAATAAAACAAAGCCATTTTGTTTGACTTTTGCTGATGCCGCCACAGGAACCCGTATTTATTTATTTCATTCATTTGAAAGCAAACATTTTCCTTTGACGTTTGCATTTCAAACTTTTTTATTATTTATTTCCGCTTTGCCATTGCTTCATTAGCTCTGGCATTCGTTGGGGGAAAACAGACTAATTTTATTTGTGATACGCTTTGATGTTGGCCTTAGGCCTTATCTTTTTGTTATAAAAGTTGAAGCTTTTAAATATATTTTAAGAGTAATAAATTCCTTGACACATTTCCCTATGAAACTTTATTCCTTTTCAATAGCCATTTTCGTTTGGTTTTTTGATATTTTCCACTTGATTGATAGATAAAGTCATCAATATTCCATCAACTATTCATCTTCATCAGTTATAGTCACATTAATTACTTATAGTGGCTGTCGCTTCTAAAAACTTGCTGAGCTGCATGCATCCAAACATTGCAATCTATTCGATCAGCCACGGTGGCGTATGCGCAATATTCATATATCAAAATATATATCGCGTATACGAGAATGCATGACCAGCATTCGTCGCTGGACATTTTGATGCTGGGTATGAAAAAATAATTGGGTATATTCTTTAAGGATTATATATTTTAAAATTCCAATAAATTGGAATTAGAAGAAAGAAATAACTGAATATTTATGTAGAATGTTTAAAAATGTGTATTTTGGTAATTGTCAAATGCGGAACAAGTTTGCTATACAATTTAATTATAGAGCGTATTTAATAAAGTACTACTTTCATACTAAAACTCCCAATTATAAATTAAAAAGTTCCCCATTATATGTTCAATTTAATTTTAAGCTTACAATTTTCTAGGGGATTAAATATCCCTATCTCCTTTTGATTTCCAAACTCCGGAATGCAATGAAATTTCGCTTGCATGGCAATAATTAAAGCACATCCTCGCTTAACTCAATCCTCCACCCCGCACATTTTGGTTAGCAATTACAACGGCCAACAGATAGACAGACGGGAAAAAACAACGTTTTCAATTTTTCATTTTTTATTGCTTATTCTGCGTTGATGGCATTTTCATGGCACTGCAGAAATTTTGTTTGTTTCCATGGCTGAGGGGCGTCATAAATTCGCTGCACCACCAGCAAAAGCCACATTGGAAAGCCCAACAGAGCCTGACTCTGGCAGTGGCTCTGTAAATATTTACTCCCCCATTTTCCCACATTTTCCCCAAATTTCCTGTGTGTCTGCATGTGTGTGTGTTGACAGTGAGAAACCAGTGCCAGCGCAGTGGCTGTAATTTATAAATTTATGATCAGCAATTGGCATTCGTATTTGCATTCGCCCTCGCATTTTGCCAGGCAGATTTCGATTCCATGGCCAGTCCCAGCGACAAATCAGTTCGGGGCTTGGCTCTGCATATTTTTGCCCTGGCACGTTCACATTAAACATGGCCAAAGAATGGCAATCAGAGCCACAACTGCCACTGCAACGGCAACCAAACAAACAATTGTTGAACGTGCATCCAGCAAATGCCTGAGTGTCCCTGCCTTGCATGCCGATGTCAAGAGTCATCCGAAATGCGGGAAATATTTTTGCCAAAGTGCCACTAAAGTCAAGAGTGGGTAAACTGTCTTAAAAAAAATATATTATAGTACAAAATAGCCATCAAAATATTTATTAAATTTAAAGCTAGATCTCAAACATGTTCCTTTTTCAATTTCCTTTAACTCCTAGCTAGCTTAGATTGCAACCACAATTACTGTGCCCAGTTTAAACCAATTATGTGTACCGAACCGAACTCCATTCAGCCAAAGTCCCCGCTTTCTGACTTTGACATTTGCTGGCAACAGCAAATTCCCAATGACCCGCAACGTGGTCCCTGCCAACATGGACATGGGTGTAACTCGTGGGTGCGTGGGGCTGGAATTAAACTTACCATAATAGCCGGACATATCCATTGGCACGACTTGTATGAGGCGATAACTTTTCACAAGTTCACGTAGGAACAACTGGGCCATGTAGAACAGGAGCACCAAGTGCGGGTTGTCGGTGAGGATGCCATCGGCCATGGCGCTGCAAAGAGCACAGAGAAAAAGGGGAAAGCAATGAAAGCAATGCAAGGTAACGTGAACATTTGGATTTTCATTCCGTTTGCCCCCGGAGTGGGCGGGTGCGATATTATAGAAGTGGAATGCCGCAGCATTGGGTGGGCCGCATTTGTGGCACGCCAAATTGCATGCGGAAATTGTGAAATGAAATTTATATGAATTTATGACATCTCTCTCTCCCCTTTTTATTGTTTTTTTTTTTTGGGTCAGCTGGCGACAAACTAATTCATTTCCGGCCGAGTGTCGAAGGGCACAAACAATTGTTATAACTGGGTTCAGCTGCCCTGCTGCAGCAACAATTGATTGTTTTTGCAAACTATTTCATCGACGAGGGAATGCTTTTTGCATGCACTTGGCAGGTCAGAGCAGTCAAAACTTTACAAACGCTTGAAAAAGTACATTTTTTAAATGAATTAATGCTGGGAAAAATATTTAAATTGAAAGCAGATGTTCTGTTAAAATTAAATTAGTGTGAAAGTACTCACAGAAGTGTGAAAATTTAATTAAAATAATTATGTCTTTCCAAGAAATTAAATAAATTAATTGTTGTAATCAATGCAATTTTTTTATTTAATTTAGTTTAAATCCCTGTGAGTTTCACAGCTGCTCATAAGCAAAGGAAAATGCATTTTTAATTCCACAATCAACGCCTAAACAACATTTTAATTCAACTAAATTACCATTACGAAAATAATTTATGTAACTTCACGAAGCAAAGTCGTAGTAACATAATTCATTTAGAAAATACTCGGAGTTTACAGTGGGTCCGGTCCCCAAATTGCTGCTTAGTTGACATTAATTTCAGTTTTAGCAGCAGCTCCACAGACGGGGGCAATTATGAACGGATCCTGGGGACGTCTTGGGTGGGGGCACAAATATAAATTGCCATAAACATATTTGCAGCTACACAGGAATAAATTCAATTTGTAAATTGCTTTTGCATTGTCCAAGCTCTGTGGAGCTGGAAATGAAAAATATATATTTAAGCACAAAGTGGAAGGGAGGAGGTCCTGAAAGGTCCTGAAAGTGTTGCCGTGTCTTCTGATTTCACCCTGCTCCTCTTTCTTCACGGCAAAGGCATTAAAGCAAATAAATTGCAAATTAATCTTCCCCCCAAGGTGTATCCTGTGGCAGGGTAAGCGTTTATGTGTGCGAGGATTTTTGTGAAAGATTCAGCTTAAAGCGATTTAGATTTGGGCTTCCCTGCTCCTGCGAAAGTGGATTGTTTGGGGGCTAAGGACACTCGTAGCTGGCAAAGCTATTTCTGTGGGAAAATATCCGCCAAAAGCATGTGAAAAGGGAGAACGATTTGTAAATATTTCAAATGTTAAGGAAATGTTTAATATTGTTGTAGGAATGATAGAAAACCTTTAGCTAGAACTGTACAAATTAACATGATCTACCAATTATGCCCTCATCCAAAACAGGCATTAATATTTTATTATCATTCATCAACATTTATATACTAATAGGAAAAGCAGCAGTGAGAAACGTGAAATGAGATAATGTAATGCTTAAATCGCAATCAAATTAATGCTAAGCGATTTCCTTGTAAAAACTGCAAGTTGTAAATGGCAGAGAGCAATGTTTTAACGATTTGCCGAGACCCGAGTCCCGAGTTCCTTTTATTCCTTCCCTCATTTTGCAGCTCTCGCATTCTGATGGCTGATTGCGGTGCGCGCGGACATTAACGTGGGTCATTTTCGCCACACCCAGAAAATCGCAATAATAAGTTTCGGGCAGCGAAACAAAATCTGCACAGCATCCTGAAAACCCCCCCAAAAAAACCCACCAAAGAATGGCCAGCAAATAAAGAGCGAAGGGCAAACGAACCCAAACAGGAGCCGGAGAAAGGAGAAAGGAGAGCAAAAAATGGCCAGACCATTGTCAGCAGCTGCTCTTGATTACAGTTCGGACGTTATATTCATTTATTGCAAATAACAGTGAAATATATATTTTTTTATTCCCCCGCTAGATCCGAGGAAATGTTGCAAAAGGAAAATTGTTCATAAAACGCGTTTATCAGGATCCCAGGCACCAATGTCTGCCCCAGGGTCTTCCCCCAATCGAAGTTATTAACTGCAGCTGTATAAAGTTGTTAAAATTGCCTCAGTTTACGAGCGGCTATCGAGACGTAATGCCTAAAAAACGTCTGCCACTACGTGACGGACTCTCCCTAATTGCGTAACTCTACCCACTTTCCAGCTGCCTGATGCCTGTTCCCTTGTCTTCTGTCTTCCATAATTTGCTGTCATTTTCACTAACATGACCGCAGAACATCGCCCGGCAGCTTGGCATCCGGCGGGGAGAGGAGCTTGGCATCAAGTGTCGAAATAATAAACGAAATAGCCGACAGCGGCAATAAAACAATGCACCAGCAGGAGCAGCCACGCAAGGACTATGGGCCAGGCGAAGGGGGAAAATTAGGAAATAATAAATTAAAAGCTATTAATGTTTAAATTTTAGATGAACGGATTTTCAATTCGTAAGAAATTTAAGATTAAAATGAATGTAATTCAGGGTAAATAAAATGTTTAGTTTAATATGTTTGCTAGTTTGTTGTAAGGCCTCTTAAAAGAGTTTTAAAGTTTATATATTTACTGAATTAATTAAACAACTTCCATTTTGACCTTAAAGAGCTAAGTCTTCACTATTCTGAAACACTTTTCCACTGTGCGTTGGCAGCAGCAGTTGCAGGAAACATAAAATTTCCGACACATAGCCACAGTCAACGCCATTGACGACGTCTATGAGATTGGCTTTGGCTTTGATGGCGCTGCTGTCCCCGGAGGTCGGGCTCCTTGTGTTATGTTCTCCCAACGGACTCTGGGCAATTGTCGGATTGTGTTTTCGATGCAGCGAAGGACGAAGGAAGTCCTGGTCTTATTTGCAGCGGAAATGCGTTAAAGCCAACCCGACGTGGAAGGGGACAGTAATGGGAATGGATATGGGAGGGGTTGTGGCGAGTGATGAGTGAGGAATGGGACTATAGTCCAGCCCCCGAGGACTCTGTTGACTAACTCGCTGTCAAAACAGAAGGAACCGGACCGACCGAGCGGCCAAAACAAAGGCAGCGGCAGTAATTTAGCAACAACAAACAACAACTGCACATAACTACAAGGCAAACAGCAGAACAAATGCGAAGTAAGCGCAGGCAAATAGACAGATAGATAACATAGACACAGCGGGGCAAACACGGCGAAATGGACCGAACGTCGCCTCCAAGGATACATGTCCTATATACAACAGGCACATGAAGAAAATTATGGAAGAAAATGTTTAAGATTTAAGCTGGAAAATTATTAATTACTAATTCAGTTTTATTATCATATAAATTCGTTGTATGTAACATCACAAATCAAAGTATTTCTCTGTATTTTAATATAAAACATATATAATCCCTTCACAGCCCTTTTTTTCCGCAGTGCATCCCGTGTGTAAGTGCGAGTCGTCGGACAAACAAACAGGCAAACAACTATCAGTCACTCAAGGCAGTTGGCAAAGTGCTGCCGCCAGCCTGAAGTGGGAGTGGAAATGGTGAGGGAAAATGGAAATGGAAATGGGCATGACTTGGGGTAGGCAACTGACTGCAAGAGTGTCTATTCCAAGGTGGTTTCGTCTAGGGTTTTCGGGGTGATTTTTCCTCACTTTCTGGCAGGGAAAACCACTTGCTTGCCTTGGAGGCCCCATCATCAGGTATCACAACTTTGTCGTCTTGTTTGGCCAATGAAACCGCAAAAGTGAAGGCTAAATGTTCGTTTCTATTTATTCTTAAAGTCAACTTTTGTGGGCAATGTTTGAGTTGTTATTATGAAATGTTTAGTTTGTGGTGATCTAACACAAACAGAAGATAGATCAAAAAGTTATCTGAAATGTGCAAACATGCCCTAAAATATATAAAATAAAAATAAATATTAATAGAATGTTAGATTTTCTGCCAAGCTCCTTAAGCTACAAATACATTAAAACTTGGCCATCTAAAAAAGTTTGCCTACTTTATTATTTTTGCAATTTTAATTCTTTTTAAGCACTTTGACTAATATTTTGGCTGCTCTCCTTGGCTGCTCCTGTTCCTCAGAGTATGCAATATTCTTCAAGTTCAAGCCAGCCTGCCTTCCCTTCATCCTGCTTGCCTTCTGTTTGCCAGCGTTTTTCCTTGGCTTTTCCTTTCCCTATCGAGTTGTTTGTGACTTTGGCTGTCTCACATGGGGTCATGCATGTGTTTACAAAACATAAAACAGCAACAAACAACGAAACACTGTCAGAAAGTTTGGCTCTGTCATTGTCAAGTTGCGCCCAAAGTTTTTCCTTCTCAATTCAGCCACCGCCCCCCTGACTTTTCCTCCTCCAAGCGGCTTTGTTCATTTTGCGAGCATACTTTTTGCTTTATTGAACTTTTACTTTCAATTTAACTTTGAGTCCTGGAGCTCCTGGCTCCGTTTTTGCGTTTGCCGACTGTCGCTTCGCTAATTCATTGTCGTCACTCTTACGCCATGTGCGCCCATTTTGAAAGCGGAGCCTGTGGAAATGCGGGGAGGCGGAAGAGGAGAGGGAGGAGAGAAACCTGAGAGAACGCAAAGCTACTCGTCGAGTCGTTCATTTGTGTCAATAAAGCAAAAATTAATTGAAATCTTCTCGTTGTCTCTGGCTTGCTGCCAGCCAATCATCAATTTAACTGTCTCTGCTTTTGGGTTTTTCCTTTTTGCTTTCTGCTTTTCCTCTGCTGCTTCTGCCTGCACTTTTGGCCACTGGGTTACATATGGAAAAATGCTGATGCGGATGCTCGTCTCGTTATATTGACATTTCACCACTCCAGAGTGACATTTAAAGCGTCTGTTCGATAATAAATCACATTGTCATATGCCAGCGTGTTGTGCTTAAAAAGTGGCACCGAAAAGAAGTCAAATTTGACAGGTACACAGAGGGAAAAAGATTGTTAGCACGATTTTAAAGTCTCTGTTTTTAAAATTTACTTAATTGTATATTTTTCAGAAGCTTAAAGAGTCATTTTATTTATTTTTTAAATTAATTTTTAATTATTTCAATAGTCAAATCATATTTTCTGCTTGTGTAAAGCCTCAATGCCACGTTCTATTGGTTGTGTGTCTGAAATTACAAATATTTTATGTATTGTGTGTATGAATTTCCCCTCAAGATGTTTGTTAAAAAAAACATACAGAAAAGAATATAAACTTTGTTGGTGTTGTCCCGTTTTCAGGGTGCGATAATGGCACATGTGTGGCATCCACATGGGACTCCATCTCAGCCCCGGCATAAATCAATAAATTGAAGTCGGTAAGCAGAGACACACAGAGGCCCATCCAGGGAGTGTTAAAGTTTTTCCGCCTCTCTCTAGGGTAAATCCATATCACATTGATGGGCAGCCACATTTACCATTCCTTTCATTTGCCAAACAAAACGATTTTTAAGCACACTCAAAGTTTCCATGGAAAGAAACAAAAACCGAACAAGGTTTAATGAAAAAAAATTACAAAATATGCTGTGTGCACCCCGAGGCAGCTTGAATGTTATTAACTTTTTTTTTTTGGAGGTCCTGAGAGTTTGTTCTGATAAATTATGCAGCACTTTGAAATTGAATTTCAAACTCTGCCAGTAACTCATTTTGAGAGGAGCAAGCGAGAGAGAGCATTCCAAGGGTCCTCAATCCGAGTCCAAACAAATTGTTATTTATGTTATCCCTTCCACTCTCGCTTTTCCCGACCAAATTTGACTGCAATTAGATTTGCATACATTTCCATAAGACTCACCTCCGCCCCGCCCCCTCACTCACATATGCCCAGAAGGGACGAGGACATAAAGGAAGTGCCCCGAATGTCACACACACGTTGCTGTTTATGTTTATGTTAATGCTATCTATCCCTTTGGGGTCTTTCGTTTAGGTGCACTGAACGAAAAGACTTGGGGGAAAGTAAATACATAAAATTTACCCTGATAAAGAAATGTATTTCGATAATTACAGACAAAAATAAGCGGGATGTTTATACTTTTTTGACCTACTTAAGGTTTATTTTTATATATAATTTGTGTTAAAAATTATCAATAAATAAAGATCAATTTTTTAAATTGTATCAAATATTTAAAATAAGTTTTGATATTTTCATTATTTTAAAATAATATATATATTTTTCGCACTGTATCAAGCTGACATTCGCTTACCTCTTGACCTGGGGCATCAGTATCTGGGCGGTGTGCTTGAATGCCTCCACGCAGGTGCGTCGCAGCTTGCGGATCTTCTCGCGCAGCTCGGGGCAATCCTTGGCCTGGCCCACATGTATCAGCATATCGCGAAAGAGCGCCACATGGCTGTTGATCTCCATGATGAGCTGAAAGCACACAAAAGCGGCAGACGAGACGTCTATATAATATATGCATATATCTAGGCATCGGGTCATTGGCGGCAACTGATGCCTAATTTATGCGAAAGCTCTATTAGGCCCGCACATAGCACATTTCGTATTTTAATTTATGCACAGCAACCCTTTCCAAGGACCGCAGGCAACCAAGAATGTATATTTTGTTTGCCCAGCCGCTCGTCGGCTCGTTCACCCAGCAAATTTCTGGGAAATGCTCCTTCAGCCAGATAAGGACGAGAGTCCTGCCGCCATGTTACTACGGCTCATTGCCACAACGAAGGCGGCAAATGAATCGAGCAATCGAGGCCTAATTCCTTTGCCTTCGCCTGCGGCCGAATCGGGCTCATAAAAATTAAAATGCCTGAAATGCAGAAGGATTATTCGAGCCCATTTTTATGGCTTTATGGGTTGGTTAGAAGGGTCAAGCTGTTGCTGAAAAGTATATTAAGTCAATTATTATTGACTAAATTCCCTATTCTGGGCTTTAAGTTAATTTTATGGCAACTGGAAATGAAGCAAATTTGGTGAGTTGGCAAAGAATGCATGCTGGTAGCATTTAAGATGGAATTTAAATTAAATAGAATACACTTTAAGCTTACTTTAGCTACATCTTACTCCTTGAAATAATTAATAAGCTTCCTGAAGTAATGCCTTAATTAAACAAATTAATCCTTTACCCGGAAGTACTTCCTATAAATCTAATAATTAATTTACATTTGCCAGACTACTTATACTCTTCCTATGCCTTTCCTATTCCTGTGCTATTTTTAATTAAATTTTGTTTTTATTTTACCACCTCCGCCAAGTTAATTTTACAGTCAGTCATAAGCTTCATTTTCCGCATTACTCTCCCACACACACACATGGGCGTTGTGCCACGCCCCCGCACACACATTTCGGGGGCGGCACGTTTAAATATTAATGGTTGACTCTGGCAGCCTCATTTCCCTTTACATTCCCCTCCATCGCCTCGCGCACACTTCATTTAAAACGCGGCGTATGCGTAATTTTAATAATCCTCGAAAGTCTGAAACGCCCCCGGCGAATGCAAAGTGAATTTTGTGGCTTGACTCAATTTTGGGGCCGACAGCTGTGCAGGAGGGGGGATGCCGGGTGGATTGGGATTTACAGCTTTATGAAATATATGCATGATTAGTCATATTGATGGCATTGGCTTGACAATGCCACAGACACTGGAGGAGGCCTCGGAGAACAAAAGGGGGCAGGAGCACTTAGCCAAATTGCTTATTGAAAGTGCTGCTGCCGCTGCCGAGCACGATATTCCCCCGAAAACTTTGCTACCATTCCTGGTGGTGGGCGGAGTCATGGTTTTGTAATCATTCCCCAAAGTGGGGAGTGGGCCTAGCCCGAGAAAACTTTTCCGCCATCAGCTGTTGCCCCCAAAAAAATTTATTGGATTCATTGTTATTCCCAAAGATCCGGCTTTGATATTGACAGGGAACAAGGGAACACCGATGCGGAATGTGGGTTTGATTTTAAACAAAAATTCAAATTCTTCTGACAGCACGAAAGAATCTTCAAAGAGGAAAATATGGCGGAGATTTGATTAATAAAAAAAATATTTATAAACAGATAAAAAGTTTAAATCCAAGATTAAACTGTATTAAACATATATAAGAAAAAATATTGTAAAACATTTTAGAGAACTGTCAAAGGGGAAGCTGTTAGAGTTATATATCTTTTTACGTTTACATTAGGCTTTTCCCCTATATAATTTCTTAATTCAGTTACTTTCTTGAAGGCACAATCTCGCCAGAATATATATGAGCCGTAAAATGTTTCATTAAATACTTTAATAAGACAGAGCCGTTTGGGGACCTCACAAAAATCCTGTCTGCTTCTGTTGCTTCCTAATTATTTGGGATTCTTTTTTTTCACCTGCCCACCAAGGACAGTGATTCCCATAAAACATAGCACTGCCACACACACGCAGGTATAAGCTCATAAAAGCCACACGCATAAATTTTATATGACGCTTAAATCTCGGCAGATATAAGGACACAAAGCGAGAGAGATAGAGAGGGAGCTGGCATTGCAAAAGTTCCTGCAGCACATGCAAATCCCAAATGTAAACGCCTGTCGTCTTCGTCCTGCGGGGCAAAGGTCCTTGGGCTGGCATAAAAAGGGACAGCCGAGAGCCATAAGAGCCAGTGCTAAACCAGAGAGTCAAGTCCCAGCGCAAAAACCCCAGCAAAAATAATACAAATGCGGAAAAAAATGCGAGTACATTTCTGAAATTACCTGACCACACACACACACCACACACACACACATTGGTGGGAGAAATTCATTTATACAAAGCTGAGGTATATTCAATTCCCCCGGCGTTCTTGGTCAGTAATGAGAGCCGAGCTTAATGGCAGCAACACCACCTAAAAAGTATGCTACACATGTGCGGAATAATAAAGGCACGGGGAATCCCCGCCTCCCTTTCGGGGAATGCATATTCATGGGAAACTGGCACTGGACGTGGGGCTCGGAGAAATGTTGCTTTATTATTCTTTGGCTGGCAAGCAACCACTTTGAACTACTTTTGCGTCAACAGTTGAGGCGGAAAATTGAAAAACAGCTAGCGGCACTGGGCTCCCTGTGAGTTTTAATGCAACAAAAGCAATGTGCTTTATGCCATATGTTAAATGCACTTAAAAAATAGTGTAAATATCTTTAAAAGTATAAAATAAACTTAGCATTCTAAAAATAAATTCAAGAAATTAAAGCGGAATGATCTGTATTAAAGGGTAAAAGCACTTTCTAGTTATCTCAAAATTTTCATTAACAATATCTACGAATTCTCAAATTTCCTTTATTAAAATCTTTAAAATTTATAACTAATTTCTTTCTCTGCATTTACATACGTGCTGCGGTTGTTGCAAGTAAAACTCACGACTCTGACAGCTCCTGCTGCTCCTCCTCCACCTCCTTGCTGCTTCATCAGTTGGCCAAATGTGTAAATCAGCAAATGCCACAACGTCAAGAAGAAGATAAAAAAGCCCGCGGGGAGGAGATGAGATAAGATGGAATGGGATGAGAGTGAAGAGAGGGAAGGAAAATGTTGGGGGAGGGAAAACTAACACACAAAAGAAAGCGGTGGCGACGACAAGAAGAAATGAATCTAGACAAAGTGAAAGCGGAAATTAAAATTGCAATACAAAAGAGGGGAACCCACAAAGACAAAGACAGACAGCGTTTGTAATGAACAGATTGTGTGTGTGTTTAGCGAGTGGGCGTGGGTGTGTGTGTACATCCTTTGAATGCATTTTAGAATAAAATTTTGCCCAGGGCCAGGAAATCACAATGTCCAGGGCGAAAGGCAGTGCGTGGCGTGAACAACAGGAAGAAACTTAACAAATTACAAACCTGCCATTAGTGTGTGTGCTTTTAGTCCTTGAAACTTGCCACAAATAAATCACGAAGATAAGAAAAGTGCTCCTCTCGGCAGATCTCAGCGGCCAGCTAATAAATATTACGCTCCATTAAGGACGTGAGCTGCAAAAACTCAGATAATGCTCTTGCCACATCCACATCTCCCGATGTCCTGCCAACAAAGCCGGGCCAATTACCAGGACAAAAGTGCAATGGCAAAACGCATTAGCCAGCGAACCAACAAGTTTAACTGTAGAATAATTACCATCGAACCGGTGAGATGCAGCCAACGAGCCATCACCCAACGCCCAACGCTTGTCGACAGGTCCAGCTCCCCCTTCGAGCCAAACAAAGGTTCGTTACAGTGTATAAATGTCATACAGCGTTTTGAAATCGGTTTGCACAGAGAAAAATAAGAGTGCTATTTAAGGATTTTGATTTAAATACCTTAAGAAATTTTTTAAAAATATTTTAAAAGCAATTTAAGGCTAAAAATAGTTTGGTAAAAGCTCAAAGTAAACCTAGAAATTACATTTTGTATAGCAGCAGTATTTATGCGGGATTTATGGAATATCTTTTAGCTTATAAACTCTTCTTTTACTAAAATATTCTTGACTATTATTTTGTATTTTCTATTTATTTTTTTTTCGGTGTTCTAACTGCTTGCAACAGGAGTCAGCAACAGGCCAACACACACAATGCAGCTGCTGTGCAACAACATACGGCCAATATCGATGAGAGCTCAATGTATGTGTACGCGCTGGGAGGCGTTGGTGTGAGCCACAAAGCCCCACTTGGCCGGCAGCAACAATAAAAGAAGGGAAGTGCCTAGAACAACCATCGAATCGCATCTGCGGCAAAGCGACGGTGATGAAAGCCCCCCCTGACCACGACCACGACTCCAGATGCCGCAGAAAGCAATTTGGCTTGGACAGACGTCCTTTGTTAGAACACATGCAGTTGTATGTAGTACGTGGCAACACAAATGGTTGGGTTAGTTTTTGAATTAAATGGGAAAATCCTTGAACAAGAATTTATATTTACTTTAAGGCTCAATAAATTTTAGGAAATATCTATATTTTTGATGAGTATACATTAGTACATTAATACAATTTTGACAACTTTCTGCGACATTTCACATAAAATGGCTCACCAGTTTCTCCTTAAGAAATCCAAATCTTAGTTTAAGTCTTCAACAAAACTCTTATCCCTCCCGAACCCCTATCTTGGCGGAAATTGCACAAATCTTTCGGGCCATTTGCGTAAGTGATAACAAAAACTTGTAATCCGCAAAATCGATAAGATACCCGCCTAGCAGGACGAGACGGGCTTTTATTTGCCCCTCGACAAGGAGTGGGCCACTATGGGCCTTTAGTGGTCTCAATGGCCGGCGATTACGGCAATGGGTTTTTGGGCACAGAGGAAGGAGTTTGTGTGTGGTGTGTGTGTGTGTCTGCTCTCGGTTTACATTATCAATCAAGCTGACTGACAATCAATGGATACCTTGCAACTATATTGAGAGTGACACAAGCGTAGAAGCCTTGTCCTTGAACACGATCCTTTGTTTAGGCCACGCTTTTTATTGCGCAACTTTCTGTCCCCCGAAAATTCCTTTGTCCTTCAAACACACACACACATACCCCCACCCCACCACTCACGCACTCGGACAGGAGAGACAAATGTTCGCCGCTAAAGTTAAGCACAAGTTTTCAGTTTTTATTGAGGTCCTGCGGCCAACCTCCCAGCTGCCAAGGACCGCGCAGCGGAGAAGCCCCAATGACAGAGTCGACACTAAGCGTCTACACAAACATGCCATGCATTATTCCAAAATTAATGAAGATGTATTGGCGGCTATTCGCAGAGTTGGGCAGCGGGAGTGCTCATTTAATGAAAATTGGTTTTAGTTCTCTCTGGCCACGCACTCTGGCTCCGGCTTCTTGGAAAACTGCAGTGGCCATTGCCAAAATTATTATTTCCACTCGAGTCCAAGACAGCGAGCCATTTTTCTTTAGCCAAAAACCGAGGGCCCGGGGGCGGAGTCCTCTCATCAACGCCAGTCACTCTCCCCTTTTTCGAGTGTTGGTTTTTTTTAAAAAAGCAAGAATATGTTGAAACACTGGGAGAAATGTTTTATAATAAAGGTAAACATAATCAAAATTTTTAATAAAAGG
The DNA here is from genome assembly GCA_008042485.1 of Drosophila mayri. Taxonomy (NCBI): domain Eukaryota; kingdom Metazoa; phylum Arthropoda; class Insecta; order Diptera; family Drosophilidae; genus Drosophila; species Drosophila mayri. The sequence goes on along the minus strand of VNJN01004522.1, from coordinate 157,862 downwards.
AAAAGAAATTCAAAAAATCACTACGAAATGCCTTCTTTCAACTATCTTTTACTCAAGAAACAAATCATTCAAAACTGCTTGTACTCAGCCCCATAAAATGTCCATATTTTCTCTCAGTGCCCTGGGCGTAGTCAGGGGTGGGCGTGCCTCTATGCGTGCACTGTGAAAGGAGAGAGCTGCCTCGTATAAAAGTGCTTCATTACTTTGCGCAACAGCTCGCGAGAATATAATGAATGGCAATAAACGTGTTTCACATTTTCCTTTTCGCTGCCAAGTCCGCCCTCTGTTTTTCCTCCCGTTTCCCTTTTTTTTTACAACAACATTTTTCATTTTCCAGCTAGACAACTTTGGTGAACAAGAGGACCGGACAGAAGTTGAACTAAAAGTGCGGGGGAGAGGTCCTCTGGCACTCAATAGAATCCTTTCAATAATTTTCCTCTGCTCTTAACTCCATTCTATATGCCGTATGCTTGTTTTCCACTCAATCGTGTTATTATTTATTTCTTGGAACAGATGCACTGCAAGAAAAAATTCTTAATTGAATGTCAGTGCCAAGGCGTCGGCTTTAGCTCCTGCTCTAAGCCTCTTTTCGCCATTTTCCAAAGGATTTAACTATGCAAATTGGAATTGAAATTCATTAATGCTCGCATTTAAATTCCGATACACAAACTCTACAGTTTTCGTGAAAGCTCACAAGGCCAGCGCAAATGGAAAACGCAATTTGGAAATCGTTTGAGATTTGGCAAGTTGGAAAACAAGCTTCAATTTTCGCCTGAATGCAATAAGCTGCATGTTTAAGTAGAAAACCATAAAGTGAATAAAGAAGAGAAAATTATTGAATATCGGAAAAGCCGAGAAAAGCTGTTTGAATATCCGTTCTGTGATTAAAAGATTTTTAGTTAGAAATCAAGAAATACCGGGAAATGGTTTCTGATTATTAAAAGTCATACTTTTTGATTTTCAGAGCAATTTGTGGGCATTTAAATTTAATTGAATAAATCTTTTAAATTATTTATAAACTCCCCCTGCTCACCGTATTCAGGTTGGTGATCTTGTCCAGCTCCACAGCCGTGCTGCCGCGATGGTGGTGCAAGTGGTGCAGATGGTGGGTTGTCAACATGTTGCTCCTGTTGCGGTTGCCGTTGCTGCTGCTGCTGTTGCAGTTGTTGTTGCTCTTGCTGTTGTTGCTGCTGCTGCGGTGCCTGTGGTTGTTGTCGTTGCCACATTCAATCGGACATGGCTCATCGGTAAGGTGAGGTCAGAGGTCAGAGAGTGTCTGTGCTATCGCGACGAGCGTCGCTGGATTCCAATCACATCACATGGACAGTGCTCAGCATCTGCAAAGAGCGTGACAAATATTAAGTGGAATTTGCATTGAAATTGTCCATATAGTTCAGTGAGAGACCGGAAAGCGTTGACACGCCTTTCCGGGCCTTCGGGGAGAAACATTTCGGGATGGCGCCACCGATTTTCGCCCCCGATAGATTCCTTTGGGGATTTCAGTTTGCATGGCATCGATTTTCGGCTATTTTCTTGCCCCCAGCAAATCTCACAGAGGAACCAACAATCGCACCGGACGCGGATGCGACAGTTGGCCACCGCCCTCGACATTTTCGGTGTTAACACTTCATTTGGCTTTGAGCGGCTGGATTGGCTGCCACGTGGCCACAAGCTTTTAGCCAGTCGGAGCAGGGTCTCACCCCTTGACCCGCTCAAATAAACAAGAGTCGAGCTGAAGTCAAGTGAAATAAAATTAAATTTAACTGAAAACTGCAGCTGAGAAGGCCAGCTTAGGTTGTCTAGCAACAACAAAAACACTAACAAATTTCTCTAGTATATAAAATGCACATAAAACGATGAAATTGTATTAAAGGAAAACAACTGAACATAACTGAAGCAGCAGCTGCAACCGCCACAGCAGCGGAAAAGTCGGAAAGCCAGCGCAGGAAAGCTAAGCAAACAAATACTCGTAATACACAGGCTAAGACCGAAGGTAAATTGTTTGCTTTGCATAGTAGCAGCATCGGCAAGGACGAAGAAGGAGCTGCAAGGCTACAGTATCTGTTTGATTTGTGTCAGACAAGTCGTTCAATTTACCAACACAAACAGCCCTGACTTTATTCCATGGATAAGTATTTCAATAAGCATTGGAAGAGTAGAAAATGTTTAATAATCTAATTAATTTTCATTCATAAATATTTAATGCTTCGATGCGTCTGCATCATTTCTTAAAAAGTAAATAAAAGCGCTTTAAAGATGAAGCTGGTAATTTCTTGGGAATATCTTTATTTATCCCTGACAAATAAATACACTTTTCCCGCATTCATTGTTTACTATTACTGATATATTTCCTAATTGAAACACTTTCGGAAGCGGAAACAAAATTAATTTCCTGTTGGAAAATTAAATTTTCATTCTGTTAGCAGTTCTGCAGCCATTAAACACCTTAAATGTGTCTCAACATTTATGCCTGCGCCACCGTAAATGCAACTGATAAGACCTGAGTGCGGCTGTGTTGGCTTAGAGTCGCACTTTTCCCGGAAGGATGCCGCTGCTTTGTTTGGCATCGAGCGTGGAAAAGGACGAGCTGCGTGCTCGGCATGGAAATGCGCCTCATTAAGCCGCCGTGCCACCGAGCCACCGAGTTTGGAAAATATGCCACGCAAGGATTAAGCGACGATGCCGGCGACAAAATGGCGCACCGACTATTAAGGATTTCTCTGCCTTCTCCTCGTTTAGTATGTAGATTTCCATTCCTGTTGCTGGTTGCTGCTACAGTTAAGTGTAATTAAAAACTTAAATGGAGAAACACATTAAATGCTTTTGCTTTTTTCCTGCATTTATGAAACGTTTACGCAAATCTGATGCAGATGAAGTTCTGCTTAATTGTCTGTGTGCGTCTGGGTGCCGCTTTAAAACAATTTCACTGCCTGACACGCGGCGTATACGCAATATGCGGCTGTGCCACTGGGGCGTATGAGTAATATCAGATGCTACGACTGCAGAGGGGATACATTTCACCCCACATATATATATATGTACATATATATAGTATGTACTAGAGATGTGAGAAATATACGTAACAACAGAACGCCATAATCCTGTGAAATAAAACCATTCTTAATGGCAACAAGCCAGCAAATGCGAATGCGAATGCATGTTCTGCTCGCTGGCTGGGAATTAGCCTCTCAGTCTCGACACTCTGCCAGACATGCCAGAAACTCATTAGCTTTATTACCCAGACACATACACTGCCAGCCTGTATCCCCTCCTTCTCCCCTACAAAAAAAAAATGAGGAGGCGGAACAGACTACAGAAACCGCAGGCCCAAGCATTTGTATTAACTATTCATGTTCGCACACACTCACTGGGTCGGTCTCGTCCTCATTCACATTCAAGCATATACCCACTCTGTATTTGAATAATTTTGACAAATGTGCGATTAATTCAAGCATTTTGGCAACTTAGGCTGTCATTCTTTATGCGAGTACTACACCAAATTAGCACTTCATAAACACGAGCTGGCTAAAACGACGAATCATTATATTTAGGGATACGATAAGCTAAATAAAAAATGGCTTTAAGGATAAACAGAAAGTGTTGCTTAAACTAAAAATTAAGCTATTGGTATCAACTCTTAAAATTTCATTTAAATTCCAAAAACAAAAAAGAATTCCCAATACAAAATATTTTCCCATATGAGACACTCGTTATTCGTCTGCCCAACGACATTTACGATTCCTGAACTGGCAAAATTCTATTCAAGCCCACACAATAACGGCCTGATTGGGACTTGGGCGATTAAAGACCCTGACAAAGTGAAATTTATGGTACTTGCCACACACTTAAAGCTAAACGCTGGAAGTCTCTCGGTGCATAAGGCCACCGAGCAAAATATGAAACAAAAATCAGGCAGGACATGGGCGAAGGCAGGCAACCAGGACCAGAAAAGTGCACACAGCAAATAAAAGTGGCGGTATAAAAGAGTCGCATGCCGGAAACGACAAACGACAAAGAGGCTAAACGTGTGGGGGAGGGGGAGGGGGAGGAGAGCTGCCTAATGCCAATGCCAACACCGGATGCGGATGTGTGACACATGGCCAAAGGGGCGATGGCGACCCCCGTCGACTGGCAACATACGCACAATGTCATTGTCGTTCGCTTTAAGTAGGCGACTTTATTAACGCCGAGGACACCAAGGAGAGCCACCTCCCGGGTGTGCACAGAGTGCAAAACGCAGCTGAAACACAAATGGCAAACCATTTTAGAGAAGGGGCTACAATGAGGACTATGGAACGGTAATGAAATAAGTACATTTTAAAATATAAAACTAGATTAAAGCGGTGCATAAAGAAGGCAAATCAAATATCTGTTTCACTTCCTGCAAGCTTTACAATTTGTTATAAATATTTTACAAATTCTTTTGAGCAAACTGTTTGAATTAATTAGCTTTAAAAGACCTCATAACTCATAAACATTTCTCCTGCGCTTATTAACTCTCATTTTCTCAACGAACTTTTCTTAAATTCCTGCTCATTCTGCTAGTCCCCAAGTAGCTCTAAATTTCCCGCGAATCGTTTAAGGACTATTCCCACTGTGCACCTGGAGAAAAGTGAGTAAGAGAGAGAAACAAATGGCATAATAGGCCGGCAGGACACCTGGGCACGTGTTGGCTGTTGTTATTCCGGCCGACCTTGCCCCAAACCCACCTGGCATAAAATTAAGCGACTGCGACGCCGCTGTCGCCTGGCCCTCGTCTTCGGCTTAGGCAAAGGTCGTTTATGGCATGGCCACAATTTGTTGCTTTTTGATATTTATTTAGACGCGGCCGCGCCGCATGTGAAATGAAAAGCGCCGCGGCTGAGCAGAGCGGACATAAATCAAAAGCACAAGACCGACGAAAAACGTGAAGGGAAAATCCGCAGCGGAAAAGGGAAGCCGGCAACAATGGCGAGCTTTCCACGTTCAGGTGCAGAGAGCGCGGCTTAAACAGGTTATTTATGGCAGGGCGCTGCTGCTGGGCCCAGAAGAGTTGAGCCAGCTGAGTTTCCGCCGATTCAAGCTGCAAGGTAAGCATTCCTGGAGGCTCGATTTATTGAAAATCAAGGATCAAGAAGGCTATGATTTTCCCTTATAATTTCCAAATAGTTTTGGTCACTTTGGCCTCTAAAATAGCTCCTAGTTGCTGCAACCTTTAAGGAATTAACTACAAGTCATGGGCATTAGCAGCGACGACAGCGATTCATCCTTCTGCAATGGCAGTCCCCTCACAACCAGATCCACGAGCAGCTCAAGCGACACCAGCAGCGTGAGCTCCGCGAAATCAAAGTCAACGTCCAGCGAGGAGGAGAGCCAATTCCTGGACAGCAAGTACGATGTGAGTAACTCATAAGGCCACCAATTAAATGGCATTAAATCATAAAGCCACCGAATGCAGATTGTCACCGAGGTCAACCTGAAGCAGTTTGTGTATAGAGTCGACCGGTTCGCCGTGCTGGACGATCAGGCCGTCGATATGTTGGCCAAAATCGCAGATGTCTTTGTTAACGACGTGGCCAGGCGTGTGGTCAAGTTGGCCCAATACCGCAAGGATCGGATGAGCATGCTGGATCTCAAGTTCACCCTCAAGCGGGAGTATAATATGGAATTTCCCCAAGAAAATGTATTGGAGAAAGAAATTAAAATCGAAAAAGAATAAAGGAAATAAATGTTAATAAAAATTAAATTAAAAAAGGTTTATAAGAAAATGAGTAAATATTTCCATTAATTCTTAAACTGTTTTTCAATTATTTCAAATACAATTTAAAAATCCCTAAAACTTCAACGAAAACGACACAAATAAAAGCAAAATCCTCCAACAAATTAATAACTGCCACAAAACTCAAAGAACCCATTCAGGTGCCAGTGAAAGAGGTGTATTCCTGATGGAAAATTGTAAACCGGATCATGATTAAGCAATTAATAAATTCAATGGCGGCTGTCGAGGACCCCGACACACATTCAATAGCCCCGACAAAGCGGTCATCATGGTCTCGGCCACACTTCACCGCACTCTGGACTCTCGCCTTTCAGCCGGGAATTACTCAACATAAAGTTAAAGTGCCATAAAAATGCCAAGGCACATAATGCCACACCACCGCCCTCGTACTCAAGCCAACACTCACATGCTACCGTTTATACACATGAACAAGCAACTGGGTATTTTTTTCCAGGACCCTTTTGCCTTACAAAAAACGAAGAAAACTAAGGCGGAAAATTCGTGAGCAATTTTTTTGCGCTGCAGGAAGAATAAAGAATACTTTTGGCCGGTCCTGGGCAAAAAAGGGCATAATTCTGCTGGTTTTTCACTCTGCCTCTAGGATAAACGTGTATTTATGTATGCAGCAGCTGATCTGTATTTATTTAAATAATTATATGCCAAAAGAGAGCCTGACTCTTGTGAATATTTTCTATTTTATTTCTGCCGCATTTGGACAATCAATAAAAGCACATTTTGAAGAATATTTCTCATATATTTGATTTAGTTCAGCTTTGCCAAGAAATAAATATAATTTAAGCTTAACAAAGTTATTAGATGAGCCACAAAAGATACTTTATTAAAAGCGTTTTTAAGAGTTTATATAAACTGACTTCTATTGAAACTGAAATTGAAAGAAAGAAGATTAAAATAAGAATAATATATATTAATTGAAAAAAAGACATATATTCTTTAAACAATGCAAATAAAATGTTATTATAATTCAGCGATTAAGTCAGGAATATTTTATAATTCTTATTAATTAATTGCTAAAATGGAAAATGATGAATTTTACTGTAGACTATATTTTACTTTTTTAAAATGGTTTTTATTTGCATTAATTTCATTAGGAATTTATAGGAATTTATATAGTAAAGCAGTCATTAAAGTACAAACTTCACTTTAATTTTGTGCTATTTCCGGAGCTCATGGCAAAAGCTTTTATTACATTTCGAACCGCCCTCGAGGCAGCCGCAAACGTTCGCCATCATAATCCGAGAACGACACATTGGGGCGCATTTAAACTGATTTCATATTGGATCAGCAAGTGTCTCCCTGTGTGTGTGTGTGGTGTGTGGTGTATGGTGGGTGTGCTTCCGCCCAGCACAACCGCAGCCAAGCAGGAAATTCGTTTGCCGTATGTCTTGGCACGCACGCGGCCAAAATCGGTATGAAATCGAGCCGTCGAGGATTTCATGGAGACGAAATTATAATGAATTTGTCGTGCATACATTTCCAATGCGTGACTCTCACTCACACACACACACACATACAGACAGGCCGGGGCCACGCCCACTCCATCAGCGTGAGGGCCGCCCCTCGATTTGGCTTAGTTCCTCCGATGGATCCGAGGAGATAAGCAGTTAAGTGACTTCGTCCTGACATGGCCCACGGGCCGTCGACGTACGAGTATGAAATAAATCCGAGTCCTTTGCCCATTGCTGTTGTCGTTGTTAATATTGTTGTTTCCGTTGTGTATTGGTAAATAAATTGAATTAAAGTGAAATCAGTCGCCTCTGGCCGTAATAAATTAATGAAAAAGCCAGGCTAGGCGTCGGAATAAAATATGAGGCATGGCGAGGGAGCTCCAAAATTGAGTTATCAGCATAAATCAAAGGGAGTATTTATAGCCGAATAATGATTATGTTTTCGGGGTGAACGAAATGGTGAATTAATTTTAATAAATCGTTTTAATGGGTATCAATGGATATGTGCTTTTTGAAATGAAGAAGCTGTAGCTTACGAAAATATATTTATTGAACAACTGAATTATAGTAATATCAATGAGCAATTAAAACTAATTAATAAGCAATTATTTAAATCGTTCCTTAGGCTTGGATTCAAATTATAAATTATAAATTATTAATTTTTGTCATCCTTTATAGAGTTATCCTTTTGCTTGCACTTGCAGCTTAAGAGTTTACAACACAGAATCCTTTTTAATTAAATTCAAGTGTTGTTGCGACCCCTTCTGCATGTCAAACAGCCAGCAAAGGCGGAAACTTCTCCATTTCCTCCTCCTTTGAGCAAAAAATTTCAAAGAAATTTGCAAGTTATTCATGGAAACTTCGGGCTAAGGCTAAGGCTGTGTGCTTGGAGAGAGGGAAAACTTGCTTTGAGTGATATGTTACCAAAGAGTTGTCGCTGGCCAAAAAAGTATATAAATGTCTTCTTACCCAGTTTCCGGCGGCCAAGGTCAATGAGCGAGTGGCTGCAATGCGAAACCGAACTGGAGGCTGCTGGGGAAAGGGAATCCGATCCAAAATGAGAGAGCAATCAATGCCAGTTGATTACCATTCGTGGAGTTTGCCAAACTCACTTGCCGAGATGATGAATCAAGTTAATGAACTAAGTGAATTGGAAAAGTTTTCAACTTTTTGAGTCGGGCTTAAGCAAATGGAGGATGCGAGCACATTTGACTTTGGCCTTGGTAACATGATGCTTTGACTGCGCCAAGAAACATACTTGAGTTCCCTCGAGGAAGGGGTTTCACTTGAAAATTATTTGCTAAAGGTTAAGTAACCTAAGAGGAGTTTTGCTTTTGCCATAAAATAATATTCCTCTCTTTTGGCTTTATAAAATTACCTTAACTTTAATAAGGATGTCATTAGGTCTTCTAAAAACTTTAGTTCTCTTACGAAATAATACTTTTCCTGATCCCCCATTAAATTGAACATAATTTTTCTGGCTAAATATAAAATATTTCAAATGTAATCTCACTTCTATTAACAACTTCAGTGTCAGCTTTTGATTTGGCCTATAAAAATTGGGGCTTCAGCAAACATCTTTTAGCACTTTTCATAAGTTTGTCACGTTTCCCAAGGATACCTTTGCTGGCGAGTCTTTAGTTTAATGCATTGCCATAAAATTAAGATGTGTTCAAAGGACATTTTAAATCAAAATCAAGGGTATTGCCTGGGCATTTTTGAAATTATGCTCAAATCCGTTTTTATGGCCACCGTTGGGGAAGTTTACTCTGCCCTCCGGCAAAGCCCATGGTCGTAAAGAAATGTTTCGGCAATTTATTTATGCGAATTTGTTTACGCATCAAACTCGAGTCTAACATGAATAAAATTATGATAAATACATATTTAATGGGCGGCTGGCAGCCGGGAGGCAAATGTGATTTGGAAATTTATTAAATCTAATTGCACTGCAGTGTGCAAATTGTCATCTGTCACGGAAATTGAAGTGTTTGCGTAGCAAATCAGGGACAGGACCCCCAGCAAAATGAGTGCGGCGGCTCCTTGGCAGTAACCCCATTACCACTAAGTGCCATTGCAGGCGGGGCCAAGAAAAATTACCTGCTGCACAGGTGCCAAAGCACTGTGGGTGTGTTTACTAACAACTTTTTGGGGCTTCTTTCGATTTATTCCTTAGGATGCCATCAATCTTGCGAAAGCCATCTAGGCGGGCTTGTGAAAACAAACATTCTTGATTTACAAATATAGAGAAGAGTGAAAGCAATAAATGAAATGATATTGTGAAGGTTCTGGAAATTAAATTTTAATTTAGAATAAAGTATTTCCCAAACTGGGATAAAATATTTAGAACGTGTTACAAGCAGGCTAAACTTCCAAAGAATGACCCTAGATAACCTCCTCTGCTGTAGCCAAATTGTTGTGCCTCCTTTTTTAAGGGTATCCTGCCCATGGTACTTCACGGCTTGTGTTTGCATTTGCATTTCATTAAAACACAGGCAGGTAAACAAGTTGCCGCCCATGGCACAGCGGCTCACTCAGCTCGACTCAGCCCGCACTCGCGACTACACCGGATGACTGTGACGATGACGATGGCGATGGCGGTGACTACGGCTGCTAGGATGCCGCTGTTGTTTCAGCTTTCCGCTGCTGGCATTGAGTGCCAAATGACAGTAGGGCAGCCTCAAAGTGCAGAGGGGGCGTGGCAAGTGCACTGCAATTGCATGTGAGTGGGTTTCAAGGCGGCCACTGATTGCGAGGCGAAACGTGACACGCCCCGGGCCTTACATTAAGTATACGCCCGGTGTGTTTCAATTAGTTTGCGTTACGGCCGAATAAACACGTTAAAAGTGCGTGTAAACACAGGGCGGAGGGCAGGAATAAAAATACCAAAGATAATGACGCCATGTCCAAGGGCAAACAATAAAAGCGCCAGCCAAATTAGGAGATATTTCGACAAAAAAAAACCGAAGAAGGAAAACAAGCAAACAAACCAACAAATAAACTGTCACTTGTCACCGGCGACCCTTGGTTTTCCCACGGGAGAGACGCCACGGCATCTGGTCAGATAATTCCCTTTGTTTTTATATAGATATATATTTATACACCGTTTTTTGTGTTGAGCTATTTTTCCGCTTATTTTATCACGGCTTTTATATTTTGTTGGGGCTTCTGTTTACTTTTCACGCACGTCCGTGAGTTCGGAAACTCCGACACAGGTAGCAATATGCAAATCAAACAAAAGAGGAGGAAATGTCCGCAAAAATATGAGCAGGAAGCGGAAAATCCATCGGCATGGCATTCACGTGCATCCTGGAGAAAGTGCCCCAGGGAAATTCGAGAAGCAGCAGTACCAGAAGATATCTTCACTAATGCAATCCGCCCTGAATTCCGGCTTATGACAACTCGAATGTCGCACTACGTGTCTGCGAGTCCTGGTCCTGTTGAAATTTAAATATATGTCTGCTGCCTGATCCGATTTGAATTTATTTAATTTGCATTTCTTTGGGTGCTTTATCTTTAGCTGCTGTTTTTGTCTGGATTCTATTTCGTTTTGTTACCTTTCTTAAGTTAATTGATTGGGTTAAGTGAAATAAAGGAGAGGTTTCCTTTAAATATTTAAACAATTTAATATTTAAATGGGTTTTGTTTTCATGTTTAAGAGATTAAGTCGGATTGCTTAAATAAATATGCATCTAAACTGTTTACGTTTTGGGGAGACAAAAATATTTCTTTATTTGCAAAAAAGTTTTAAGTTACGTTTTTTGTTTAATTTAATAAGCTAATAAAAGGTCCTTAAAAATATAAATTTTTACCTAAAAGCTTACTGTTTTTCTACTTATATTTTTACAACAGTTAAGAAATTTAATGTTTTTCCCAATTATAAATGGAATAATCCTGAAATATTTTTATTATACAAAAAATGGTTAAGTTTGCAATTTAAATTGTATTAAATTCATATTTTTTGTCCATTTTTTGGTAATAAACTATTTTATTGTTTTATATAATATTAAAAACATTCTTAGTAACATTCTAGCCCTTCTTATTTATCAAAACGCACACAAATCCTTACAGTGAAGTTCCTTTTCCAGTTGAATCTCGGGCTTTACATACTGATCGGAGCCAAGCTGATTGCCCAGTTCAATTATTGACACATTATCTGCTGCCCAGCTCTCACTCACGATAACCACTGCCGCAAACGACCACTGACCATTATTTGCTCAATGCAGGCAGGCAGTGGAACTGTCCGCAACGCGTATACGCCATGTGTGGCTCGGGACGAGAATCGAAAACCGAACGCAACTCGATGGACATGCGCGCACTCTTGGGTCGCGTGTGCTCTCGCCTCGGCGTCTGTTGGGGGACTAAAAAATCAGAATCGCAATTCCTGCCACTGCCACGGGCCCCAAAAGCGACTGAGGCTGTGAGACTGTGGCAGTGTGCCACCACAGACTGTGGCATTAACATACGCTCAACAGCAACAGCTGCTCTGTAAACGACTTTGAGTGCTTTCCCGGCCATTCATTCATAATTGTTTTGAGTGAAATTGTGTGATGTTTATTCCTCCTGCGAGGCATTTTTACAGAGAAAAATATTTGTCTTAATGAAATTTAGCTAATTTTATGCAGAATGTTGGTTTCAGACAAGTGTTTATTTACTTAATGGGATTAAGTTTCGTATAGACTGAGATTGTTATAGAAAATTATGGACAAGTTTCCTAAAAGCATCATTATTAAAATATTTTATCCATCATAAAAGCCAGAAATATATTTTTATATAAATAAACAAATGAATATTCTCAATTATTTAATATTAAGGCATATTCGAACTCCCATAACAAACAAATAATAATATTAAGCTTTAAGTAAGTTATGACCATAAAATTCTTGGCACAACAGCAACCAAATCGACGCAAACATTGAGATGATATTGTTATTGTATATAGTATTTTTTTTTGCCCTGTGCCAGATTGTTTTCGCTCACGAGGACGAGGCCAAAAATCAATTTGGTTAAGCCGAATGCGACGCTGGGGAGCAACTGAGTTAGCGTCATTCCTGCCACGTGCCTCGTGCCTGGCAAATGTTAATGAGCCTGCGTACCATAGCCTTTATTTTTATTATGCCCAGCTACTATTTCTATGAATACACACGCACTTATATAAATACATACATATGCAAAAAAGGGAAATGTTGACCTTTCCTTACCCCCTTTCCTCTCCTCTCCTCCCTCGTCCTTTGTGCGCTGTCAATGCTGGCCAGAAAAGCATAACAAACAAATGCGCGTGAAATGTCAAAATCACTGTCAGACGGCAGAAAATGGAAAGTAGGAAAGTAGGAAAGCGGGAAAGTGGAAAAAGAAAACTGGGAGCAGAAACTGCGAAAGAAAGATGACGACGCATAAGCGAAAAACAAGCAAAATGCTAAGGGCGAGGCAATCAAGAAAAATTTCCCCAGCAAATGGCATGGCAAATACAAAAACCAGCAACAACCACAGCCAGCTCGAGTGGTTGCATGTGTGGATCTGGGCAGAGGGAGTGGGAGTGAGGGGCAGGAGCACGAGTTGATGATGAGGTAGCACATAAACACACAGGCACACACACACAAATGCTAGCCGCCAGCAGCCTTAACAAGACTCAAGTGAATTATAAAAAAAGAAAATGGCAAAAATCCTCAAAAATTCGACTCTTTGATATGCGATACTGTCCCTTGACTAGTCGCAATCAAAGAAATGAAAAATAAGAATATAAAATTACTTAGTTATTAAAAAATGAATGGATTTAATTCCTTATTTTTAAAGTAACTGTAAAAAGTATCATATTACTTAGTTAACAGAAATGTAAAGCCCAAGTTCTTTATGTTTCCAACTGATTTTTTGAGTAACTTAAAAGGAGGTAAGAAATTTTGTTTAATATATTAAATAAAGTTAAATAAATAGTACAAATTGTTAACGAATAAATTGATTATGAACTATTTATTTGCCTTCAAAATAAATTAAGACTTTATTTGTGAAAGAAAATGGTTTTAACGAGAACTTTCTTAAACCTTTTACTTTATCCCATTTAAGTTTTGCGCATTTAATTTCAACTAAACAAGCTCTTGGCTTTTTTATCACTTAAATAAAAGATAAACCCATAACCCAGGATCAAACTAACGAAATCGAATAAGTGCACTTTAAAACTAAGCATAAAAACTTATCGATGGCCAGCTAACGCACAGCTTAAACTCGCCTTACTCCCCGGCTAAAGTGGTTGTATTTTTTAAACTGCAGCTCCCGCAGTTCTTGGCCAACTGCTTGTGGGCTGCAACAGAATGTTCAGCATGGTTCTTCTCTCCTTTTTTACAATTGCCGGCGGGCAAGTGAGACCAGGAGCTACATTGCGTGTGGTTTTGTGCCTGGCCACTTGTTTGGTTTTCGTTTTATCCTGTGGCCACAGTTTGTATGTGGGTGCTGACAATTTTTAGCATAACGTACAAGCCAAGCTCGGAGCAACAAGCTCAGAATTAGCCACAAGAGTTGCCCCACATGTGGCAACAGCAATTGCTTAGACTTAAAGCTTAAACGCAGCAGTTTTAAAAGCGAAAAATGTGCCAAATTCATAGCAAAAGTTTCCTTATTTTTTATTTTCTTGGAGATACAAAAAAAGCACTTCCTCTACCTGCTTTTCGACTTTTAGTTTCCATCAAGAAAAAGTTGTTAATTAGCTAAAGTATATGGGAAAAATGTAGTTTGCTAAAACTTTGACTGGAGCCACGCTGCGTATGCGCAATATTTTGAAGAGACGTACTTCCAGCATTTTAAGTTTATCTAAATTGCATTGTGTGTTGGCAAAAATCAATGAGTTTCAATTTCAAACGAAAAACAAAGAGCTACGACATTTTTGCCGGACCTGACAATGAAGTAAGGCCAAGGCTTATCGGAGGAAAGGCATTTGAGAGGCTGTCATAACCAAATTACTATTTTTGCCACTGGACTGCATCATTAAAAGGGGATCAATTTACGCAAGGGCGCATAACAATGCTGCAGCAGAAGTCTTTCGCTTAAGTTAGCCTTGGATTTGGCCCTAAGTCCAAATTAATTGCATGCAATTCGGCAACTTAAAGCCCCCTCCGACTTGAAGTGCTTTGCATTTTGAGGGTCTTCCTTGGGGCTTGCGAGATAGTTCCATGTAGATCCGAAAATGTAAATGCGATGCAGGCGACACAAAATACGCTCCAATGCGCACACATTACGGGTTTGAGGGGGTTTATTTATTTCTCTTTTTTTATTTTGGAACAGAAAACCCTAATGAGCATTTAAGCTTGCGGCTCGGGGCTAGTCTCGCTTTTATTCTTTTGCTGCTGTTGCATTTGCATAAATTGAAATTTTCAAATGGCCCGAGAAGGCAATAAAGTTGCGCTTTTAATTTAATTGATTTGCATTTTAAATACATTGCGAACAAAGGCAAACCTATTTTTTTTTTAGAGTTTTCATTTTTGCCAGCCAAACAAATCCCCCAGTGTTTTTCTTTTGATTTTTTGATTAGTTTCTCATTGATTTATGTATGTACTAAATATGGGGAGAATATTTTATTGAATTCGAACCCTCGGCGCACTTTAATCTGGCCAAAAAGCTACAGCAGAAAATATTGGCGCTCCCTTCAATGCCACATTTTCGTTAGTTTTTGCTCTTCCTGTTTGTATCTCTCATTCTGGGCCATTTAGTGCGTATACGCAATATCGGACGGGGGGGAATTCTTGGTGGCCGCAACGGAAGCGTTAAACCAAACATAAAAACAAACAGCACACTTAATCGTGTATAAATGTTTATGCTCTCGTGTGTGTCGGCATAGTTTTATGTCTCAATTGATGCGTTTGCCAGGCAAATAAAAATAATCAGCAAGTCAATATCCCGATGGGCAACGGAAGAAATGCTTAAATCTTGCCGCCGCTTCATTATCTCCATTGTTGCTCATGATGATGAAGTGGTGGTCAGTGGTATTAATCCCATGAATGATACTATGATTGCTAAATAATTGAAAAGCGCTTAGTTAATTGTGCGTGCCACCGTTCGAGGGAAATTAATTGCGGCATGTGCAGAAATCGAATTATGCCCATACGATATACTGGATCTGCTCTCAATTCATTACCAGCTTACTGAAAAATACAAACATTATTAAATAAAAACACAGTTTTATTAATATTTAGTGGTGGATTTATGCCATTATTTATGCCATTCTTAGCAAATCAAATATTATTAACAGATTTCATGTTTTCGGCTGTGAACGCCTTTTTAATCAATTTTCTTTCAAGATGGGATATAGATGTTGCGAACCTCGTTCTGGAAGCATCTTTTGCTGCAAATGGGGCAACGGCCATTACGTTGGATAGATTCGCGGAGGCAACTCTCCCCAAAGAGATGGCCGCAGCGCACGGTTACCACACGGTGTGTTCCATCTGAATTCCAGGAGTCAAGACAGAGGGGGCATATGGTGGCCTCTGTCAATTGAGACACCTTGTTGTTGAGATCATTCATCTCCTTGCTCATATCGTATAGCTTATCGTCAAGTTGATCGATTTCCTCCATACCTACCATTTCCTTGACGGCCAGTGCCTCCTTGAGATCGTCGCGCTCCTTTTCCAAATCAATGTTCTGCTGCTGCAACTCCTTGACAATCATCTCCATGGACTGTTCGTGCTCCTGGAACTTGGACTGAATGGTGGAGTAGTTGTACATCTCCTTCTGCAGTAGCAGTAGGATGCTATTGCGTTCTTCGTTGAACTGCGACATTTGCAAGATGAGGTGTTCCAGATGCTGGCTGCGGTTTTCTAGGACGACGTCTTGGTTGTTTATCTGCTCCTCCAGTTCGTAATTTTGCTGCTTAAGACCCTCCACCTTGATCTTCTCCTGATGCAATTCCGCCACCAATTCAGCCATTTTGTGGATGTTTTCTTGCATTTGCAAAGATAATGATGGTCCGCCGGATTGTGAGACTTCCACAAAACTTTCTGGTCCACAATCAGCGCCTTGCGGAGGTTATCCGGATATTTCAGACATTTCGTAATACACACTTCTTCTTTAAATTAAATCAATTATAATTAACACGAGTTCCACATGGCATGTGACAAGCTCTGCAAGTGTCATCACAGTTGTATCGTTTTAGATTTGGTATATAATATATCGATGTTTTAATATTTAAGCTTCGCAAATGCATTTTGTATCCCTTTTAAATATATCAAAAATAAAAGTAAAGAAACTATGCAAGGAATATATTTCTGTTGATAAATATGGCGGCTTTAATTCCTTTAAGTTTTATTGGATAAGTTAAATAATAAAACAATAAGTTCATCATTACAAAATTACACACCAGTAATATAAAATGAAGAAGAAATTAATAAAAAGAAAAAGGAAACATTTTGGAAGAATATAAAAACATTGTAGTTGAATTAAGAAAATACTTTTTAATCGTCAGCTTTAAATACTTATCGATTTTTGTGCGTTGCAGTAAAAAAGTGATAACTTGACTTGACTGCCATTTGTTAAAAAAAAAATAAAGCTACATACATACATATGGATGTCTGACAGTCTAAACATATTTAAAATTCGGGAAACCCAATCAAAATTCGTTCCAAATTATTTGTAAATTTGTATTTATTCCATCATGAGCACCGACAAGAGTTTGGCAGCGCATCGAATTAAGCAGAAAAAGCTTTATAAAATTCGAATTCTTTTGTTTGGATGGCAAGTCTTAACTTATTAGTTGTTCCATATCTGTTACCATACCATTTATCCCTTTCAGTCGCAAAAACTGTCCCAAAAATTCTCAAAGTGGCGACTCCCTGGCATGCATATCAAAAACCAGCGAACTTGTGGGTAAGAAATGAAGTAATTTTATTTGTTTATCGATGCACTGGCTATTTCGGCTGAGCCGGAACTTAGTTTACTATAAGAAAAATTTGTATGGATATAGGATACCAAGGATAATTCGATTGAAGTCTCCCCGAAGGATTCCGATTGGAGCCTCGGAAGAAATCTACTTCTTCTTTCGCTGGCATCGCTGAAGCTTGGAGCGGAGCATCTTGTTCTCATCCGCACACTTCGTGGTAATAGCTGTACGCACTTCCCTGGGCGTCATGTCCATGCTGTTGGTCATCAGGTAGACCAGATCGGCCACCTTGAGCGGATCCAGCTGCTGTTTGCTGGGTCTAGCGCAGTCCTTGAAGGCCGGCGACGGCTTCCCGGAGAGCGTGTGATGGGCCAACGTGTCCCGGTCAAAGATCTCGCACAGCAGCTTGCGGGTGATGGAGGGTCCGGTCATATCCCAATTGATGGCACTAAGGCTTGTTCGTAATATCTTGGTGCCGTTCGGACCGATTATTACCATCGGCGACCTCTGGTCGTGGTCGAACTCGAAGCCCGGACACGGACGCTTGGCATTCGGCGTGGAGGTCACCGGCTTCTTGCTGGGCTTTCTTTTGGTACCGGCTGATGATTCCTCGTCGCCATCTGGCACATAATCCTCGTCGTCATCATCTATGGCAATGTCCTCGTCGTTGGTCTTAGGAGTGGATGTGTTGTGCTCTTCGGTTCCCTCGCGGAACATCTCAAAGCGCGACGAAGTCTGCTCCTGATTTTGGTCCTGATCCTGGTCCATTTCCTGTACCTTCTCGATCTCAATGGTTAGGAGGTCTAGGGCCTTGCGCTTGCTGCGCTCCCACTGCTGGAGCAGTTTGATCCGTGCCTCATTGACCGCTTGAATGGTGCTCTTCATGAGCTGCGTTGCCTCCACATCCCGCACAAAGTCATCATAGTCTTGATCCTCCTCCTCCTCCTCCCGTTCTTGCTCGCCGTTACGATTCTGGGATTCGAGCAACTTTTCAGCAGCCTGGGTCAGAGTTTCCAGAGTGCTCAGCTTCCCATTGTCTGTCAACTCAATTTGGCGCATGGCACGATCCGCAAAAGCGTCGGCATCTTCTTGCTGTTGCTGCAGCGTCTTGCCATCACCATCGCTTTCCTCCTCCGTAAAAGAATCGTCTGTGCGAAGACGGGCAATGATGTCCACCACCTGCCTTTGGGCCTCGGACAGCTGAACTGTCTCCGGATCGTAGGGCAGAAGGGTTAGGGCAAATTCCAGGCGTTGTCGGCGATTAATCTGTAGGGAATATATATTATCAGTAAGAATAAGGCTGTATTGGATATTTTCTTCATATTATTCCTAGCTAATTTGCAGAGCGCCTCCGCTGACTCACCATAGTTCTGTTTGCTGGCCAATTGTAAACTGAAAAGTTACTAATAGGTCACTCTCTTATATACCCGAAAACTGCCCCAGGTAGTTGCTGAAGAAGCTACCTATTAATCCTTTTATTGCTCCTCTTATTTTACAGATGTTTCGTCCAGCAGTTTGGATATAGATCGCATACCTGCGGGTGGATATGCACCATGCGGCTGCCCGACAGCCAATACAAATCCCACCACACACGAAATGTCCACTCAAACGGATGACGATGAAATCAAATCCGAGTCTAGGCAAACCGAAGACGATCGGAAAGATGCAGGCACACAATTATCGTACGCGGAATTGGCGAATGACTCCAATAGATCCTTTATACAAGTACAATATAGCAACGTTAGCAAACGATTTCAACCACCTTCGTATATAGTGGGGCAGGAAGAGGAGCCACCATCGGATGCAGACTCAATCTGTGAAAAGCTATCGCAGAAACTTAGTCCCCTAATTGTGGTCGACAGGAGCCACTCAAAATTATCGGGGTCGAGAAGCAACCCTCCTAGAAATCCACCACAAGGAAGCCAACCGCCAAGAGGCTCACCAGCAAAAAGTCAACCAACAAGAGGCCAAATAGCTAGAGACACCAGGCAAAGAGGTCAACCACCAAGAGGCCAAATAGCAACAGAGAACAAGACACCAAGGAGCCAACAGAGATCAAATAAGAGACAAGGAGCAGTTGCATTTGAGCCGCCAAATCAAAATCGGCAGAATCGATCTGAGGAACAAGACCCACCAGCCTTGGACAAGGAACAAGGCAGGCTACAAACGGTTGGTGATTTAGGTGCACAGTCTACTCAAGACAAGCAGACGCAATCTGATGAAACAGAAAAGCCAACAGAAAATAAGCCTTCTGCATCTTTTCGGTGTTCCCGCATTCCTGAAATACTCAATCGGCTTTGTGTAGTGGAAACAAGGCTAAAGCAACAAGAGCGAACTATTAAAAGCCTTAAATGCGCCATGAATTCGTCCCCACCATCAAAATGCAGTTTGCCCTGCCCGCCGATATGCACTCTGCCCTGCCCGCCGAAATGCACTCCGCCCTGCCCGTCAAAATGCATTTTGCCCTGCCCGCCGAAATGCACTCCGCCCTGCCCGCCAAAATGTCCTGATAAAAAATGCGGGGAAAGTTCCAACTGCAGCGTTCAAGACTCTACCAAGTCGTGCAAATCGACAACCTCGGCTTGCTGTAAACCCAATTGCGAAGAAGACTATCCCGACTGCCAGGTTTTGAAAAAGGAATTCATAGATATATTTATAAAACCGGATCCAAACGCATGTTGCAAAAAGGAAATTCAAAAGCCAATTAATATTTGTCCTTTGAAGAATAATTGCCAAGATGCTCGAAAAATGTGTATTCAGTGCCTGGAAAAATCTGACATTTTAATGCAGCAGTTTAATCATATGTTTGTTAAGCCGGCTAAGGGTAATCTTGATAAATCCAATAAAAAACGCCAACCTAGCTTGCAACAACTCGACCCAGAGACTGAAAATTGTAAAGTGAAACCAGAAAAGGAAATATCCTCTGGTTTGTTCATCCCCACTGACCAATGTCTGACGCAACCAGAATCAAAGATCGGAAACATACTCGATAAATGCGTTGATTTAATAGCCACAAAATCACAATCTGCTGTTTCAGCTTCTGGTTTGGTTGAGAATAATGCTCCAGAGCCCTGCGACTCCCATCAAAATTTGCAGAAGGAAGTCTACGAGTCCTTAATGGAGCAGTTTATCAAGTATTTTACGAAGCCCAAGACGGAGTGTGAACAGGACCCGCCTCTGGCTCCGAAAGCGGAAGGGGAGCGCTACTCATTCGAGCGCTTGTGTTCTGAACTATTCGGCCTATTTACCAGAACAAGAAATCTTGAATTGAATGCAGTCCAGAATGAGTATAAACCCAAAAGCATGACCATATTGGCTAGCAATACGATTCTAGAAAAGGATCAGAAAACGGGCTGCCAGGGTAAATCCATTTCAGAGCTACTGGATAAACGAAATGAGGAGAAGCCTTGCCAAGTTGAGTACATTTCCAAGGATCCTTCAGTATCACTTGGTGGCTGCCAGTCGTGCTGTGACAATGGGAACCTACCCGTCCTCGACAGCTTGGTGGACGAAATGATGAAGTTAATTGATTGCAGACCCTTGCGGGACGTGGTGCTGACCATAATGCGGCGGGGATGTAATGTCTATCATATCAATGTCCGCGAGAGGGCGACGGGCAGTGTGCTGGGCTGCATGCAGACCAATGGAGCGGCTATAAATGAAGCCATTAGCCTGGGATTGTTTGAAGATATCCCCACATTCTGTGAGTTGAACAAGCAAGAAGCGGAGGATCCCAGGGATTGCCCTCTAGATGCCATAGTACCAAGGCGAGAGCCGGGTGGTGACAACCAGCGAGCGAAAAAAGCGAGGGCCATAGAATTTTTTACTCGAGTGCTAGGACTGCCATTTGGGGAGGCCCAACGCTTCTTCTCCCTAACAAATGTCCTCAATACGGCCAGAACGTCGTTGTCGGATCAGAGTCTCGTTGGAACGGAATTATCTAGAGTTTCCGAAAATCCTGGCCTTATTGGCCGGGGAGCTATAACTGACAACTTGATTTTCTTGGGCAGTGTTCATGATCTACCAGGTACTACCATTTCACAATTGGATATGAGTGAACTGGGTGAGGTGTCCAAGCATTTCCTTCATCTACTTTCTGGACTGGATATTGAGGATAAGGATAAGGTCTGAGTTCCAGAAAAAGCCAGGCAATAAACTAACCAAGACAGAGCTATGAAGTGTCTGCCGTTGGCTCCCATCTTTTCAGACGGATGTCAATCTTGACGCAGATACTTGCATTCCCTAATTTATATTTTATAAATATCTTGAAACTCGAAATGTAATTTTATAAAAAATAACTTCTAATAATGCACATTTTATAATACAGAATAAAATCAGGACTCGAATGCATATTTTAGATCGTTACTTAGGGATGTCCTTTGCCAAGCAGGTAACTAAATAAAATTCTGCAACAGATGTCCCTTTGGCCTTTGCATTTATTGCCCCTCCTCTTCCTAGCAGCTGCGAATTGGTAAAATCCGTGGACTTGCAGGTAATAAGTAAGCAATTAGAATAATCCTGGCCAGCTGCGCCTCATATTAGCAGGTAAAACGGTTCAAGTTGGCCAGCATCTCACCCCTTTTCCACCTTTATAAGATCTTCCAACGCTGGAGTAGCCATCAGTTCACCACGAGCAGCGCAGATATCAACACAAGATATTTACCAAGACATTAAATAAATTCTTAAATTTGAAATCTCATTTGCAAGAATTAAAATCCACATCATGAGCAACACAAGCAACGATAGCGGCCTGGATGACTCCGCCACCTGTGGTGCCGTGGCCAATGCGAATGGCCCAATCGCTGCAACTCGCCTATCCTGGTTCCTGGCCGAGGTCGACGATGGATCCATGAAGAATGGCAAACCCAATGGCCAGCCCCGACTCTGTGTGCTCCACTCAATGGAGCTCCTGGAGTCCGACGTTTCCGACAAGTATATGACCCGCTTCGTGGAGTTCCGGGTGAATGGCATGGTGCTGGAGGCTAAGCTCATACTTGCGGCCGATGAACGGCGCCTCGTGGACGCCGCCTTGTTGTCCATGAGCAAGGAGCAGCGGGAGAATGCCAATTCCAGGCAGCTGCTGGTTCAATATACCGAAAACGAGGCATCCGTCGAGCGTCTCGTCCAGAAGCTCGTCTCCCCGGACAGTGTGATGTGGATGAGCGCCAAGCCAGAGCTTTCGGGCACACCGTTGGTCAGCCTGGGTCCTGGATGCATTGCGCACGTTCTTTATGCCTACGATCAGCGACATTACATGGAGAAAATCATGCTGCACCTAAAAGCCCGCAGCTTTGACCACGCCTTCGATGACCACTTGGAAGTTGAGGACGAGCCCACATTGACCGACGACACGTGGATGCTGCTGCAATACAGTCCAGAGCCGGAGATGGTGGTCTACCAGGTGGTGCAGTACAGACACACGGTGTGGCGCCAGGATAATCTCTTCAAGGACGTGATTGCCTACATTCAACTGCCCGGCAGTGATATCGTTCTTCAGGCGGTGGTCATCAGCTATGGTAGAGACAAGGAAGCCCAGGAAGCCAAGTACGAGGAGCTGCGACGTTTTGCCCTGGACATGGACTTCCCACCGCCCGACACACTGGAGAAGCATCTGGAGCAGGGCAACAATAACACAGCCGCTCTCTTTTCCCGCACCAGCTTGTACCAGAAGGCCGAGCAGCGAGATTCCACAGGGGAGCACAGGGAACTGCGCCGCAATCTGGAGCAGATGAGCGAGAAGGCCCAGAGCGAGGCTCAGATGATCATCGATGCCTTCGACATGGTAGACAATATAAATAAGAATCTGCAGTGTCGATTGGCCGGAGATGCGAGACTTGGCGTGGAGGCCACATCCGAAGATGAATTGAGTTAAGCAGCTTCTGGTTTAAAAAGAAACGTACAACGTTTGAAATAGTTTTATGTTTAAATGGATATAAAGGAAAACAATTTATTTTTACAAAATAAAAAAATTAAAGGAAAGAAAACAAGCCTTATTATTCACTAAATATATGTTGTCCCCTTAATAGAATTTCCAGCTTAAAAAATTAAAATTAAACTATTAAATTTATATTAATTAAAGGGTCGTATCAAAGCATATAATTATCTTTTTTCATAAAGCCATATTTTGACTGCGAGCACTTAACATATTCTTAAAAAAGTTTGTAATACGAGTTTAACTAAGAACCTTAACATAAACTAGAAACTAAAACAAAGTAGGAAGTTTTTTCCATAAAAGCATTTAAAATAAAGAACTAAAAACATAAACAAGGAAAACTTTATTATTAAATCGAGCAAATTCTTATACATTTTCTTGGTTGCTTACAAACATGGAAGAGAGTAACCTGTACTTTTAAACTTAAAATTATATGTTTATTTTTTAGCAAACTAAAAATCATGCCTTTAATCTCCAACCTAGTATATAGGTGGCTGGAAATCATTGAGATTGTGGGCGATCATAGGCTCACTGTTGTCCGCGAAAGGCAGCGCCATCATGCTAGGCACTGTTCCTGGAGCGCCATGTGCTGGCGGCGGCGGCATAAGGTAGTATCTTACAGGAGGACGAATCATTTGGGCCTGAAGCGGAAATTGTCCTGGCATAAATTGAGGTGATCCAATTGCTGGCTGCGGCGCTGAGTAGAAAACTGTGTGGCGAACGGTGGGCAACGGCGGTCGGGGAATCAGCAACGGTGGTCGGGGAATGGGCAACAGTGGTCGAGGAATATGCAAAGGTGGTTGGGGAACATGCAAAGATGGTTGGGGAACAGGCATAGGCTTCGGTGCAATTTCCTGGTACAGTGGCATGCCAGTCGATTGATCCTCTCGGTTTGGTAATGACGGCGGCAGCACCGGAAGAAGCGTGGGTTCATCTTTGTTTTGGCCTTTCGCAAGAGGAAAAGGAAGAGTTACCTTTTTGCCCTCCAAGTGCACAGTTTTCTGCGGCGATCCAGATTGCGAAGGCTGAAGTCTATTGTTTGCTTGCTGCTGCTTCGAGTGATTCTTTTTTGGACGCTGCTTGTAGAATTGGCGGGTACGCCGGAACCTATAAGGAGGATCCCACGGCTTGAACTCGGAAGGGGGCATTGGATGCAGCGCAGAATAGGATACGCTCAGGAATTGTGCCTTGGCCTCCGAGAAAACAACGCACGAGGTCCTCTCCCAGTTAATCCGTTGGATGTGGCAGATGGACATCTTTCGCGGTTGCTTGGGATCCAACGCCACCTGGCATCTGGCTCCCACTTTGAAGTCGTAGTCGCCCATGTATATGTTCAGATTCCGGGCCTCTCGGCGAGCAGCATTCAGGCAATACAGCTCCACATTGCGATAGGTATACGGATCCAGGGATTTGGAGGCCGCATATGGAAAGGGAATGCTTCCGTCAGCCAGACACTGCCGCACGCACGATATTGGTACTGGGGATTTGGACCGACGACTGTGGTAGGCGCAGAGCTTGTAATTGGTCAGGAGGCAGTGGGTGTTCTCCGGACGGTCTAGCTTGAAGCTCCTCCCATTGCGGCAGAGCAGACCAACAACGTTGTTCTCGGCATCAATTTCGAACTGGATTCCTTGATTGAAGGTGTTTGGATACAGCAACGCCTCCACCGCCAGACTGACATCTGGGAGACGGAACAGTTGCTGGTAGAGTAGCTTGAAGGCAATGGCCTGGCAAATGGCGGCCATGGAGATCTCCGGCAAGGTTAACACAGAGTCGAAGTGCCCACTGCGGTCCTTGTAAATCCGTAGGAAATCTTGATGGTAACTGATGTCTCCGATGGTGACGGTCTCGCCCAATTGATATGACTCGTAAATGACCACGTTTCGGCCATACAGTAAACACATGGCGCGCAGCTCCAGCATCGTTCCCTCGGTCTGCGTCTTCTCCAGCCGCCACAGGTAGTCGTCGAAGTCGCCGCGTACGTGCCGCTCAAAGAGGTGTCTCTTGCGGAACATGAAGCGGACGCACTCCATGCGGACTTCGTAATGCAGCACCTGGGTGTCGTACACCTGCTCGGAGACCACGCGGAAAAGACTGGTGCCGTCCGTAATCGTGTGCTTCCTGTACAGGAAATGTCCCTCCAGAAAGTGATCAACAGGATCTGGCCCCTGTCGGGTGCCAAGTGTAACGCTACGAAATTCCGGCATAATCGAATTGAATTCCCGGAACAAGGCGTCAAATTGGTTAAAATCAAAATTAATGGCGTATTGGATGATGCTTTAACAAATCGATAACCAACTCTACAGAATGTTTAAAGTGACCAGGCCAAGTCGATCCCTATATATCCTTACAGGTTCCAATACAAATCTGGCAGAACAATTAATCGAAGTTATTAGATTTATATAATATATGTGTTTATATTTATATAATTTTCCATAAGTTAAGTTAAAATCATCTTCATTACTACGCGATTTTTTGGAAATATCCTTGAATGAATTCAATATGTTTATAATTTTTTAATTAGACTTACAACAAAGTTTTGAAATATATGTTAAACAAATCAAAAAAATTTGATGAAATATATTTGTTGTATGGTTAATTTCATATATGTATTTTTGATGCTCTGAAAGCCGATATTCGCAAATAAAAATATTAATTTTACCATGTTATCGGCTTAACAAGACTGTAGTTATCTGTAGTTCTCCTTCCAACACTTAAGACGTGCGTGTAACCAACTATTGGGATTTGCTTTGTTGTCATTTTAAATCAGTATTAAAAATGGCTGACCAGAAACCAAAAAGAATAAAGCTGGATCCTGCTTCAACAAGCGTTACAGTAAGACCCAGCATTAGCGAGATCGTCGATTTATCTAATGAAGATGAGGAGGATCGCGTAGCCATAAGCCAGGACCAGTTAAATGCTGGCCTCAAAAACGAACTAGATTTGTCTAGAAAGCAGAATCAAGAGCTGACCACTGAGAGGGATTCCTTTCTGCAGCAGCTTCAACTGGAGATTTCTAAGAACAAGGTCCTGCGATTGCAATTACTTGAGCGAAGCAACTCGCAGCAGTTTGCAGTAAAGAATCAAGTGCTGACCACCGAGAGAGATTCCTTGCTACAGCAGTTGCAGCAGGAGATTTGTAAGAATAAAGCTCTGCGCCAGCAATTTCTTAAGCTTGAACAGTCAAGGCTGATTGTCGTGAAGAATGAAGAGCTGACCAACGAGAGGAATTCCTTGCTGGAGCAGCTGCAACAGGAGATGTCCAAGAGCGAGGCACTGCGCCAGCAACTGCTTGAGCAACAACAATCACAGCAGTCTGTCTTGGACTGTGTCATGGAGCAAAATGCCATTCAGCTGCAGGAGATATCGCTGCAGGTTGACGAGCTTAACGTTCAGTGCCAAGATTTTCACAACCAAGTGCACACTTTGACCGCAGAGCTGGATCAGATTAACAAGGAGAACTCCTGCCCCATTTGCCTGTCGCCGTGGGAGGCGCAGGGCGACCATCGCATTGCCTCGCTGTCTTGTGGCCATCTTTTTGGAAATAAATGTCTTCGGCAGCACTTGGCGCTTAATCCTGAGTGCCCACTCTGCAAGCAAAGGGTTCGGCCTGGTGATAAGCGATACATCTTTGGTTGTCAAATCTTGCCGGTTCAGGCGCAGACGTCTCATGGAGTGCGAGATGCTCCAGCAGCACAGCCGGTTCATTTACAACAAGCAGCACAACCGGCTCCACGACAGCACTTGACTCCTGCATTGCAGGAGGCTCAAAGACAGCGATTGATCCTCCCTCCTCCTGTCGATCTGGTTGCACGTCGAGTAAAAAGGGATGTGGCTGCACAGCCGTCTCCACGTCAGCAAATGCAGCCCGCTCCTTCAGAGCAGCGGGCTCGACGTCGAGTAGAACAGGTTGTAGCACAGCCTTCTCCACGTCAGCAACTGCAGCCCGCTCCTTCTGAGCAGCGGGTTCCACGTCGAATAGAACAGGGTGTAGCTGCACAGCCGTCTACACGTCAGCAATTGCAGCCCGCTTCTTCAGAGCAGCGGGTTCCACGTCAAGTAAAACAGGATATCGATGCACAGTCCACGTCAGCAACTGCAGCCCGCTCCTTCAGAGCAGCGGGCTCCTCGTCCAGTACAACAAGCTTCCCGTTCGGTAAAACAAGCTCCAGCAGCTCCACCTCCAGGTCATCTCAGATCAGCTCCAGCTTATCTCTCTTATCCAAGGCATCTAGTTTCGCGTCATGTACAACAGGCTCCTGTACCACAACCGGCTCCACATCAGAATCATCACAATGATTACTAGTTCCAGCCGGCTTTGGAGTATCTGGAGTATCCGTTCATTTCCTTCTTATTTTTATGGTTTTAAAATTGGTTTAATATTAAAAATAATATATCAGGAGTATCCAGGTCAACAAGGACAATATGAAGTTTATTTCCTTCTTATTTTGATTGTTTTAAAATTTGTTATATACATATTAAAAAATAAAACAAAAACTCAAAATTTAGCTTTTTAATTTATTGGGATTTACAGGGAGAAGAATCTGAATATAGTTATTGCTTTTGTGGATATCTAATGTCCCCAAGATCACTTGAAACATTCCCCAGTTATCCACATTTTATTTACATGTACATTAATGCTAAATTAATACAAAATAAATACAAAATTAACGCAGCAGAACAATGGCTCTACATACGACGACCACGGCGACCGCCCTTCCTGCGGGTGGAGTCCGACGGGATGGGAGTCACATCCTCAATGCGTCCGATCTTCATCGAGGAACGGGCCAGAGCACGCAGGGCAGACTGAGCGCCGGGCCCGGGAGTCTTGGTCTTGTTGCCTCCAGTGGAGCGCAGCTTGATGTGCAGCGCGCTGAATCCCAGCTGCTTGCACTTCTCTGCCACATCCTGGGCAGCCAACATAGCGGCGTAGAGAGACCCCTCGTCACGATCAGCCTTCACCTTCATGCCGCCGTTGACGCGGACAATCGTCTCGTGGCCAGACATCCGTGACATGGACGAAGGTGTCGTTGTAGCTCGCGTAGATGTGGGCTACGCCGAAAACAATTTCGCCGTCGCGGACTTGTGGCCCTAGCTGGAGCTGTGCCTCCTCCTTCGGAACTTTAGCCTTTCTGGGTGCCATTATGTGGGATCTGCTTGGCGATAGGCTTGAATTGCTTGAACCGGATATGAACAAATTTGACGTGTAGAAAAAAAGTCGATACCCGTCCAAATATACCGATGTTTCTTTAACTCGATTACTTACTTATCAGCATAAGCTTCCAACACTGCCACTGACTTGTCATAAGTTGTCACGTGCGTTGGAAATATTAGTTTTTGTTTAAAATTTAATTTTTTGGACATGGCTGATGAGAAACCAAAGAAAAAGGCAGTGGAATCTGAAGCAGCAGTACCACAAACTGCTGAACCCAGCATTCACGAAATGCGACGCGTCGATCTAGTCAAAGAAGTTGAGGTGCAGCGCGAAAAAAATAAAGCTATAGAAAGGAGCAAGGACCAGCTAGAAGCGGACTTCAAAAAGGAATTGGATGTGGTTAGTAAGCAGAATGAAGAGATGACCACAAAGAGGGATTCCTTGCTGGAGCAGCTGCAACAGGAGATGTCCAAGAACGAGGCACTGCGCCAGCAACTGCTTGAGCAAAAACAGTCGCAGCAGTCTGTCTTGGACTACGCCATGGAGCAAAATGCCATTCGTATGCAGGAGATGTCGTTGCAGATCGAGGAGCTAACCAATCAGTTCCAAGGTTTAAACGACGAAATGCAGAATTTGACCGAAGAGCTGGATCAGATGAACGAGGAGAACTCCTGCCCCATCTGCCTGTCGCCGTGGGAGGCGCTGGGCGACCATCGCGTTGTCTCGCTCTCTTGTGGCCATCTCTTTGGAAAGATATGCATTCGGGAGCACTTGGAGCATAATCCGGAGTGTCCACTCTGCAAGCAAACGGTTTGCTATGGGGACACGCGATACATTTTTGACTGTCCTATCTTGCCGGGCTACGGTCTGCAGGCGCAGACGTCTTATGCTTTGCAAATCGCTCCAGCTGCACCGCCGGGTCAGCCGGTCCAAATAGCATGTCCGTGTCAGCAATGGCAGCCGACTCCTCTAGTGCTCCTGGCCGTACCTCCACAACCGATTAATCCTTCTTTAAATACTCAGGGTTACATAGAACCGCTTCCGGAAGGGGTATATAATGTGTACCCAAATGATTGTCAATGTTATAGATATTAAATAACATTAACTTTGATTTTGGTCAGATTTAAAACAAATGTTTGAAGTTTTGGTATACACATGTATGTATGGTATATAAATCATTTCATTTTATGTCATTTTATTAATCACTTAACTTCCGAATATAAACACCA
Organism: Drosophila mayri; assembly: GCA_008042485.1. Lineage (NCBI taxonomy): Eukaryota > Metazoa > Arthropoda > Insecta > Diptera > Drosophilidae > Drosophila > Drosophila mayri. The sequence goes on along the minus strand of VNJN01004522.1, from coordinate 128,466 downwards.
ATTAACATTATTTAAATATCACTTTTATCTGGAATATGGCATTATCACTAATGAATATTAAATGCGAGTCCTGAAATGTATTTTATTTAAGGAAATAACCACTTAACCACAGCCTTGTCAAATAAAACGTTTAACTATGTATTCTATGTATTCTGTATTTAAATGAATTCTAAAAATATTCGAAAATGGTTTCTGGCATAGTTTTATATAATATAATATTTTGGAGTGGAAACTAAACTTAATAGCAGGCATTCATTGGCGCTGTTTTATTGTGTATGCTTAGGTAGGAGCGCAAGGCATAAATCTGCAATCAATGAAGAAGGGCTTGGACTGGACTTGGACTCCAAGCCTCTCAGCCACAGTCCATTATTTATTTGGCCTATCAACTAGTCAATACAACAGAGAGGCGGTCCATTTTTCACACATGCACCCATGACTATGAAATTGATGACTAATTCCTGGGCGGCACAAGAAATTCGTGTTGGAAAATAAATGGAATAATCAATTTTCGGCTGTCGCTCTGACCGAATCGTGTCAATGGTTCAGCTTGTCTCTGGGAAATGCTATTCTCGTTTTCTTTTTTCGGAATACATATATGTAAATATTTTATTTCTCGTTCCTTTCTGATGTAGCACATTTTGATATGCAAATGCTTCTGGGAAAAGGCAGAGACTGATTTAAATATATTTATGTGTGACGTGCAGATGTAAACATTCTCCGTACATACTATATAGTTCCAGTATATACATAGAGGCAAAGTTTTGGGGCGGCTTCAACCTCCCTCTCGCTCCGAGGAACCACAAACCGCAAAGACAGAGGGGCTCCAAGTAAACTCTGCTTTTCGAATTTGCGGCGTGGAAATTGTATAAAAATGTGATTCGCAAACGAAGGACGGGGAATGGGAATGTGAGCAGGCGACCCAAAAGTATAATAAATAAACTCAGGAGCAATTCCTTGGAGCGTTCATCAAAGCAAAATTGATATCAATCATACGCACACAAGCCCAGTCCCCACAATCGTATCGTGTCTATGTGATGGCAAATTGAAACATTATATAAAATATTGGCCCCCGAAACTACCCATTCGGCAAATGGTCCTTAAAAATAAAACACCATCAAGACGACCCCCAAAACCAGAAAAAAGAATATATTCAATTTAAAGAAATTTCCCGTATTTATTTTTAGTCAACGTCCGGCTTTTCAGTCTGAGGAAAAGAAATGCCCAAAAGGGAAGGAAAACTTTGAATGGATTTCCTCGCTCACAGCGGCTGTCGCTTTAAAGATGATGTCTGGCCTGCCTGAGGAGGAGTCGAGAAAATAAGAAAATGAAAACAAAACTAAAGCAAAGGCAGGAAAATGAAAACAAAGCCACCGCGGCCAGGCGTGACATTGCTGGAAATGCACGAATATGCGGCGGAAAATGAAGCCATTACTCCAAGGTAAGTCCTGGCCGAAAATCAAAGTCACACTCCACCGATCCCGCAGCCTTGGCTTGGCACTGCCACAGCCGTTTACCCTTTCGGAGAACCCCCAGTTTCCCAGCTCTCCCGCCTTTCCGACTCCCTCCCACAGATGGCAAAGTGTCAACGGCAGTCGTGCGTCTCTCCATCTCGGAGCCACAGCCACGCATCGCATCCTTTGGATGTCCCATTCCGACGATTCTGGCGATGACTGCTCCTGCCCAACTGCTGTGTCGCACAATAAAAGATGCCATAAGAAATACAAGTAACGATGATGTCAAGGAGCCGAATAGAAGCGTTTTATACCCCTTAGTTGATACAGGAAAGTGTTTTTAATAAACTATTGCCACCAGAAATTCCATTAAATTCCTAGAAATTGCTTTAAGTAATCATTTTAACAAATTTCTTCTTTGACCTTACAGATCGACTTCTCCATTATACCCCCCGATTGTAGGATAAGGCCAAAGGCCACAGGATGAACTACCCTTGGACCGCTCATCATCCGGCGTCAGGCAGCCCTCGATGTCGCCAGCCGGGGAGAAGAGAGGAGCTGACAATGACATTTACACTTCAGCTGCCGCTTTGCTCAAATTTCTTGCAGATGATGAATGGAGCCAACGCAACGTTGACGCTTGTTGTGCTCGGTTAAGTCAAAGTTTTTCAGCATTTAGCTCATTAAGCATACAACTTTTATTATATAGCCAATAACAGGAATGGTTGAGAAGCAAAAACTTGATGAGGGTACTCGCCTAGTGAAAGGATTTACGCTTTAACCAGTCAAAATTTATACTTTGTACTTGAAGCAGCATAAGATTTAGCTTTTCCGTGGCTCACAAAGGTCAATTAGCTGGTTCCTTTTAGTTTCGAGAGAGATAGAGTGGAGAGGCCGCCAAATGAAAATTTTAATAATGCAAACGAGCTGCTCTTGTGGGGCTCGTTGCATGCAGCTAGGAAGTGCATCACCTGCACTGAGAATAAATGTAAATTAATTTAATTTTGAACTTCTCATATTTGGTATATGGCACAAGATCGACTCGGCTGTTGATCAAGAATACTTATAATACCCTGCAAGGGTATACAAATGTATTGAGACAATGCTTGTTATAGAAAAAGAATCAAAGGCTTTCGGAATGAAGTTATATTATATTTTTACTTCCTGGTTCAACCTAGTTTTCCTCTGTGCACCTTCTCCTTCTACTGCCTCTGGCTATGTGCCATCATCGGCTTTTCGTTTTCAGTTATTTTAGCGTGGTCTATGCCTGCGCCTTTTCACACAACAATGGCCTCCCAAAAACCGAGCTAGCTGGCGAACGCTGGCAACGAGCGTCGAGTTAATTGAATTGTGTTTACTCTATGGGACCAGGACACAGAGAGAGCAGCCTCGTCAAGTTCCATGTTATTTTGGGACTCCTATTTTTGCCGACACAGAGGACTGCGTCAAAAAGTCATTCCAGACGACGACTTGCATGCCAGGAGAGTCAACCTTTCCATTTGAATCCAACGCTTTGTGGCCGTTAAGTGAAATATTCGGTTAAGTAAGTCCTCGTCCCGGCACATGTGCATGATTTTTTTTAAGCAGCCAAGTCATTCAAGTCCACAGAGTAGAAACTCGATTTACAAATTTCCGTTCGATGGCCCATTAAAAGTTTTCCCTTTTTGGTTGTTGTTTCTTAACACAAAAGTGATGGATGATTGAAGTTTATGCCATGAAAATTAAGGTAGTTATGGCTTGCAACCAATCCTTTTTTGGAAGCGAAAGCGAATTAATATTAACAAGTTAAGAAGTCTTGTAATAATCCCCGAAATATTCCGCATAATCGCTTCGAATTGTTGCAAACTTTTGAGTAGAGTTTCTCTGAATAATAAATTGGCCGGTGAGGGACTCAACAAAAGCGCAAAGTTAGCCATCTAATTGTAATGATAATTAGCGTAATTAGTGGAAGCAGGTAAGCCTTGTTGGCCGCCCAAAATCTGATCAGCAGCCACAGCCTGCCCAGCAACAAAAGACAAACTAATCGCCTTCTGAACCATGCTGGTTTCAATTACGGAATTTTCTGAGGTTTTCACAGACGCAATTGTATCGCGTTCGTAGTACGCTAATGCGTCAAGTGGCCGCAGGACATTTCCCCGCCAGGACGAAAGTAATTTCGAGCTCGTGCGAAATGCAAAAACTTTCGCCAAGTGCGCAGTGCGCCGATAAAAAGTTTCGATTATAATAGAACATTTTCAGGGCAAAACGGGAAATGAGAAATGGTTGGGCTTGGGTTTGGACTCGGGGCATCATGCTACATTTAATTTGAAAGCCAAAGGGAATTGTTTCAAATTGTTATTTAACAGAATAAACATGCTGGTCTGGTGGCTGGGGTGGCGTTGGGAAAATCATTTAAAAGTTTCTCTAAACAATATTTAGATTTAATCATAGAAAACATACAGGCATAATAATAATTTATATGTGGGTGGGCATCCTTCATTTAAGCCTTATTGCGTGACTGTAAGCCATTTTTACAGTCCTCTGTTTGGTAGTAAAAATGCTGTTTTCAATAACAGCTGTTAAGTAAAATCACTCATCCGTCATGTGGACACTAACAGAGAATAACAAACAACAGCTGTTTCGTTTCACTCAATAGCCTCTGTTATTTGCAGAGCTCACAGAGTTAACAGAGCAAGGACTCTCCTTGATGGCTGAAACGTCTTTGCTGTCTTTACATGTCAAAGAACCGCTTTATATTGCCGGCTGTGCATTGTTTGAACACAAAGTTCATTTGCTGCTTGGCTTTGTCTACAAATGGAACGTGTTCATTAAGTTAACTACGCTTTTACTCGCAGTCAGTAACAATAAAGAATAGTTGGAAATACTCACTCACACTTCGGGGGACCTTTGATTTATGGCAATACAATTGTGCGACGACAATTCGCTTGATGCCGCTGTTGCTGTTGTAAATTAAAGCTCAATGGCAATCGGCCTGGCCTAGGGGAATCGAGGGAGATACACACACACACAGACACACATGGAAACCCATTAACGACAGCGCTACTCAGCATAATGACAAAACTTTTACACGTGCAGCGGCCAAAGTTTGGGCAATCATTTTAATTTTTATGATCTTCTGAAGGCGGCACAAAAACTAAACACAATTGGATACAGAGAGAAAATAGTATTTAAAAGGGTCAAAGGATTAAACTTTTACTCTAGTTAATACTTTAAACTAGAAAGATTTTCTTAAATATTCTCTAAATAAATATCAGAAAATATTTATACAAATATTATGATTCAAGGATGTTTTAATGATGATGAATATATATATTTTTCAATAAAATATCTTTATATATATCGTGCATCGTTTCGTGACTGATTTAAGCATTATTTTAATTAAATTATTATTAATTTCTTTCTCTGTAACATTTCTGCGAAACACCCTTCTACTGCAGCTCCTTTTGTTTCCTTCCTTTGCCCGCTGATTGTCCGTGTCTGTGTGTAAATAACATTTAGAGACTTACTTTTAATGCCGCCCTGACAGGTTTATTGCCGTGTGTGTGAGTGTGTGTGCGTGGTGTGCGAGTGTGTTCAATAGCTTGGGACACCGCATGATTATGCGAAAATTACGCATACGCCGCATATGCCACGTGCGATTGCTTACATTTGAAGTGCTAAGACCACCTTTTTTTTCGGGCAGAGCTGCGGGAAATGCGTTGCGGGCACACAGGCTGCTGAGAAAATTGAGCGCGACTTTATCAATATTTTTTTACTGTCTTTCATGCATTATTAATGCATTTAATTTGTCTGAAAAGGCAAAGCACTTGAAAACAGGCGACTAACGAGCACAGTGGAATGAAGTCAAGTCCTTTGAAATTTAAGTTTTTATTTAGAGTTTATGGATTAATATTTATTTCATTTCTCATTTTCAGCAATTAAACTATCATTCATCCAATGTACTTAAATTTAAATACTTATTTCTCTGTTTTGCTTATTTATCCCATTGTCACAGGCAAATGAATGTCTTTTATGACACAACCAAGGCAAAATGTCCTATGAGAAATACACGATCATAAAAAACACATCAGAAACCAATTTTGATGAACACTTTTGCGTAAATGAAAATCAATAAAATACGCATGTTTGAAAAATATTAAACTGGCGAACATGAAATAACAAAACATCCCACAATCACTCAACGTGAAGGGAGGGGAATTCGAAAAAGGAAGAACAAGGCGGAAGCGGCATTTAAACACTTTCCGTACCCAAAAAATGTTAAATGAAGCGCAAAATGGGCGCAACAATAAGTCCAAATGTGTCTCCAAATTGTTTGGCAATGTAATCAATAAGCGGACGACCTGACATATTTGAATATCGATAAAAGGCAGAAAACTCAAAGGAAAAGCGGTTTGGTTGGGGGGGAAGTCGGAGGGAAATGACAACATTTCAGCCTGATGGAATGCATTGATATGTGAAATGATTTGACGTTTGATTTGTAAATGAAATTAAATGGGCGTTGATAATTCCAGAAAGCGACGGGGGGACTTAGGATGTTAACAGTGATAAATGAATAAATAAATAATGTTTGTAAGCTTTAAATATATATGTATATTTGTTTGATTTAAGAGTATTTATTATTTGTAAATTATTTAATATATAAATTTATTACATTTTCTATATTTTAAGGTTTATTTATTTTTTTGTGGCTTAGTTATTTCGAGCTAAAATTATATATTTCAATTATTACCTTAAAGATTTTATATTTACATAAAAGAAACTCAGGAAAATCAATAGGTTTTCTTGTTAATTAAATTTTAAACTAAACTGTAAATAGGTTTTTTTGTTAATTAAATTTTAAACCAAACTGTTAATAAAAAATGTGTTCTTACAAAAACAAAATTATATCCAAGAAAATCCTCTGACATTTTAAATGTATAATAAACAAATTATTTCTTTAAAATTATAATCAATACTTTAACTTTAAGCCCGCATCCTTATCGTTTCCCTGGCTGCTTAATCTGGGCTTAGGCACTGTCAGGACATTGCAAATTGATTGATTTGCTCCTAAATGACCTTAAATATATTTGCATTTGACCAGGTCACGACTCAGTGGGCTCTTTCTCTGGCGGTTGCTCTGTCGGCTCCCCTCCCCGTCCCGTTGGGTCTCAAATGTCGACAAAGCAAACTTTGTACTGCAAGTTGTTTGCCTTGATCGATATCGGGAATTGAATGGAAGTGGACAAAAAGCGAGCAGCTGCTCGGGGTCCAAATAAATGCCAAATCGTGACTGCAGAAATCAAAAGAAAATTTACCATGGTCGGGGCCAGCAGCAAGCAGACTGCTGCTGCTGCTGCTGCGATACAAATCATTGCAGGGCGCTGCATTTGCAATTTCAGCTGCTGATGTCAGTCGAAAATTTATTCGATTTTTATTGGTTTGAACCGTTTCTCTGTTTTTTTTTTTAAGGCAGAGCAGTGTTTGTTTGTGCAGCAAATGAGGCATGCAGGCAGGCGAAGGAGGAAGCTGCTCGGTTGAACTCCACCGGATACTTGACTTTTATGGCACCTGCGCTCCTTGCGCTTCATTAGCCATTAATTTGGGCGGTTGCACACTCAACGCATGGGCGTGGCCGTGGCCCAGGTAACACACTAAATCTTGGTCTGCCAGCACGCTTGGCTAACCTTCGACGAAGGGAAAATCGCATCGCATAAGCAGAAATGCCACAGCGACATGGCCCAGATGTGCAGCAGGAAGTCTCAGAGAATTCAGTTTGCCAAAGCAAAAACTACATACGTCGGGGCCAGAAATAATGCGAAAAGCAAAACAGTGGGAATAATATAGATTTTTGATCAAAACACAATTTTGAGTGATTTATTCTAGGAACCTACCAGAAAGCTATTCATGTAGCACCGCGGATTCTAAGTTTTTGGTATTTAAATTGAAATTATACAGAAAGAATTACGAGAACACAATCCAATCACATCCACAGTGCCTCACTATTGACAGTGGTAACAACATAATTCAAGGTCCTGGGAAAGGAAACTTATTTCTCCTGCAAAGCGCCAAATAATCTATTAGGTTTGCAATAGCACACATCCAGTGACAGGAAATAGACAAAAATACCTTTGCAAAAACGTCAAATTGCAGACAAAAACAAACTCCAAGTAAGGACAGGCAAGCAACAGTGAAAAACAACAAGCGAGAGAAGGAGCTGGAGGTATTGTGGAGGGAAGGAAGAAGGCTAGGATGGCTACGGCAACGACGTGTCAGCATCAACATCGAAATGGAAGGGAGCCCCGGCTGAAAACAAGCTGAACATGTCCCCAGTACAAGCATTTGTGGGAACGGAAAACACCAAAAGTAAAAACTGTTCGTTGCGCTCGAACAACACGGCGTATACGCTACGCTCCAGTTGGGCCTGAATCAAAAGTTCAAGCCCGATGCCGTCGGAGATGTCCGGGAGATTTGCGCGACAAGCCAAGAGCAAAATTAGTTTTGTCCTGACCAAGTGTGGCTGGCAAAAAGTTTGCTACCAATGAAATGGGCTCCTCTTCTACGAGGTGAGGTGGCGATCCAACTCAATTCCGATGTGAACTCAATATCCGTGCAAATGTACACACAAAAAATGTCCAAGTAGTGCAGCCTTGGAGCAGTTTTCAATGGCTGCCACTGCTCTTTTGTTGCTTTTTGCTCTGACATCGAGTTGGAATACAGGGCAGATGAGATAAAGGAATTCCGGGAATTTATTTACCAAATAAATACATTGCGATGAGGCATTTCACAGACAAACTTGGCACACTCGCAGGGAGTGTGGACTGGGGAGAGTGGAGTATCTATTGGAAAAAAATTGTATCTATAAATTGACTTAGTTTAATCTTTTGACAACCGTCGAATTTCCTCTCCTTTTTTTGTGCCTAAGCGGATGCTTTGGAAAACAATTTTAGGAAGTTGTTGTCAACGTTTCAATAGAAGTTTTAACGTAATCATTGGAAAAGTTGTTTCTTTATTATATTTATAATTTATTCTTAATGGTTTGAAATAATGTTTAATATATTTAATTACCTAAAATTGGTTTAATTTCTTTATTATAACAAGCTACATATGTATCTGTATTATTTGTAATTTTTATCTACCCAAAAATGACCAAATCGATGTTTGGACTTATCTCGGACGAATGCAACACGATATTTGCATGCTAATGGCTAATTAATATAAATTACCTTGGCGACCTGTGGCACTGTTATGCATGAAATTCGAAATATTACGCATACGCCCCGTTGAGCATGCGACGGTATTAGCCGGCAGCTTAGGCGAATGGCTCGTGTGGCAGCTACTGCTGCTGTGGCTGCTGTTGCTGCTGCTGCCTTCAGTTGCTACTTAGTTTAGCATAAAATTTTAATTTTAATTGCTAGCATGTGCGTGGCAGTAAGGCCGATGGGCTGGTTGACAGGCAACACGCCATGTGCCGGAGTCCCCGGCTCTGCCCCTTTCATTAATTAAGCTTTTAATTAAACTTTCAGCCGTGTTAGGCGAGTGTGCGTAAAGTTGATTAACCTGGGAGACTCTGAGGTGTCAATGTTTAATGCAAGCTGGAGAAAATCAAAGGTTTAATATTCTCTCCACTTTTTTTATGAATTTTTTAACGCCAGCTCGGCACACAGGATGCCATCAGAGTGTCAAGATTCCATTGGAAGGATGCTGGATAATTTGCATGTGCATATCGATCGGCCATTGGACAATCGAGTAAAGTGTCACCGGCTATTTTTTGTCTCGAACAAAAAAAGGAATGAAGATAAAGCTCTTTTGTTTCGGTGGTGTCACGAACAGAGCTGTTGGGTTAAAACAATTAAGAAATTGGAAAGCATTTAATTGGACTGCAATAAGAGCACTGAAAAATATGAAAAAAGCACTCACTGTTAAAGAAAATGAAATAATAAATTATTTTATGGTTTAAATTAAAGAAAAAGATAGAGGATCCCTGTGGCGGGGCCAACATCAAACTTTTCTAAGTTGACACATCAATTTTGCAAGAATTGTTATAAATTATTATAAATTTTATATATATAGCCCCGGGTGTAATTTTGAAGGCCTCAGAAGTGCCATTTTAACAAACAAAATAAAGCGGCTTAAAACCTTTTGCTAGTTTTAATGGCCGTCATTTCGCCTTGATGGCCACTGACAGCTTATTAAAATGTCAAAGCGTTAAACTTTTGCCTGTTTGCATCTCACATCTGGACCATTTCAGAGCCCAAAACTTAATTACCAATGTGGCATTGTTCAGCGGCACGGCTGCAGTTAATCAACATGCAACCATAATTTATTCAACTCAATCAACGGAGAACACACACAGCACCCACAGTTTTCCCTTTTTCGCTCCGAAAATATTACGTATACGTACGCCTTGTGGCGAAGGAAGCCCTCGCTTGGGTTAATTTCTTTTGTATTATTCGGTTTCATTTTATTCGCGGGGATTACGAATTGCATAAATGAGTTAAAATATACGTTGAGCTTTTTGATTAAAATACAACAATTGGCAGGTTCAAGTAGGTTTTTGTATGCACTTAAAACTCGGAAATATATTTTATTACAACTCTATTTGTTCAGCTAAACATGTTTAAATATTTATTGTTAGATCCAAGTTGCAAAAAAAAAGGATTTTATAACTTTTGTAGATAAAAAACAAACCCTGCTCAGCTATTATATATTTATGTGTTGTGATTTTCCAATTGCCGATGCTTGTTGCAAACTTTTTAAAGCAAAATTGCAAAATAATTTAATGATGAGCCCAGACACAGGGCAGCAATTACCCATTCCGCGATGTGTCCTGGGATGTAAGCGGCTTGTTAAGTGTTGCATTTGCTTTATTTTTTGTCCCGACCACCTGCCTTAATTAAGGTTTAAAACGATGACAGCCATGGGATATCAATTAGTAGCGCCAGTTTAACCATGATTAATGTAAATAAATAAAAGTCTGCCGTTCGGTGGGGGGCTTGCATTGATTAATATTAAATCCCGGTGCATAATGCCTGAACAGGGTCGCATAATTCAATGGCGGCGGCGCAATTTATGCAATCCCGCTTAAACGCCACTTGATAACATTTGCATTGCAAAACCAGTGTTGGCCTGGTTGAGTCCGCAAAGGCAAAAATGCAGCGGAAACGGAAGCTTAGCCTGCAGCTCTTGGCCACGCCCGGGGCGCGTTTATCTTTTGCTCAAACATTTTTTGCCGCCTTCCGTGTCCTCAAAACTTTTCTGCGGTTTCTCTTTTACGGTTTTTTTTCGCTGTATTTTTTGTTGAATTTTTTTTCGCCCTTTTCTGTAAAAGGGTATGAGTGGAGTTTCTGTTTTGTGGGAAAATGTTTGCTAGAGGAAGAAGGATTTCAGATCTAAGGAGGTTGACTGTTAATAAATTCATTAGCATGGCAAAGCAAACCATTTTCATTTATTTATGACTTGAATTTTATATAATAAATTCTTAAATATTTCCATACATCTAAAATTTTAAGAAGAATAGCATGCTGTTTCTTTTTCCAAACTTCGCTGGGTATTTGATAGTCGAGACTTTTTACTGCAACACTCATTCTTTCCTTTATCTGTGTCTGCAAATGTTTTCTCTGCTTTGTTGACTGAGGCCCAGAGCCTGGTTTTAAGGGGAGTTTGAAGTTTATGTCGCTTTGACTTAATTGGCACGCCCACTTCAAACGGTCGGATGTATGCATTCGCTTTTGGCTCTTTATGCGATGAGACACTGTCAGTGGAATTGAATCATAAAAGTGTTGCAAATGACACGGCAAATTAACAGCAGCTGTCGCATTCGACACTCGCCCGCTCGTCCTTTCTCTATAAAAGACAGCCAGTTTATTATTTATGGGATGGGAACGGAGATCCTTTGCATCTCCTCTTCTCCGCCTGGTTAGCATACTGCGTAGTTTTTTGTTTTATGAGCGACCCGGAGTTTGGAAAACCATCAACTGCAGTAATGGCCAGGAGGCAGGGACGAACGAACCCGCCCGTTGCGCGCTGGTGCGTAAGTGCTGCCGGCCATAAAAAATGAAATGCCATCTCTGCTTTGATATACAAGTGTCGGCGTTAGCAGGAGGATGCCGTCTGGTTGCTATATGTCGGGTTTTAAACAAAGTAACACCCTGCTTGACATTTGCCTTGATATATCGAAGTCAACATGGGTATGGGTTTAGTGGGTTTGAGTGTCCTTAACGCAGCTGTGCCTGCACTAAAATAGTTGAAATTTGTTTTCCGCTCCCTCTCTGGTGAGTGTGTGTCTGCAGTAACAGGAGCTGGATACCAAAGGACACCCAACTAGATGATGGATGCGGCAACATTTAAGTGTTGCGAGATAAAAGATGCAAAGGACAACTGGTGACGAAATGAGTTTTGTTTTTAAAGGGGAACTTTAGGAAATTCTCTCTTCCTTAAGGCAATAAAGAAGCTCACAATTAAATACAAATTTTATTTCTTGATGGTTACTTTAAGAATTTTTAAGAGGTACAGAAAGGAAAACCATTCACTTAACTTTAATTTAAATAACAATTAATTCTTTTTAAGGTAAGTCCCTTGAGGATTTTATATATTTGGTATACAAAATGTAAATTAAGTTATTCCAGAATTACTTAAACCCCAGATTATTTCTATATTATTTTACGCAATCCTTTTTTTTTGTTGTACGGATCATACCTTTTCCTAATAATATTAATTAACAAACTGCCTTCTTAATGTCCTGACAACTGTTCACTGGTCCCGATTTATGCACTCGACATAACAAGTTATTTTGGAGGGATGTGCCACCTCAAATGTCACAATGGCTCTGCCCCTCCTCCCTTTTTGGGACTAAAAGCTTTGGCACGTTTTTGTGGTACCTACTTATCCCGTTCCCCTGCTCGTGCCCCCTCCCAGTTCCGGCACAGGAAGCAAGTGGTCGAGTGGGTTGTGATTCTGGAGGCGAGGGCGAGTGTGTGGAATGTATTTAAATGATTTCATTAGAGCCGCGCGTGCCGGAGTATCCCCGGAGTATCATCGCATGTAACGCATTACCTTAACTCATTTATCACCGCATTTAACAGCCTCAGATCTGGACCAAGCCCAGGACCCACATCCAGGCCCAACCCCAATCTGGTGTGTAATCGAGCGTCGAGCCGAAATCGCTTTGTGTGACTTTCATACGTAAATAAGACGGGCTCAAGTCCTTCGGCCGGCAGCTCCTGGCCCATTTGTGCATGCGCTAGCGAAATTTGTTAATTTCATTTGCACAGTTTGCACAGGATTCGCATAGCCTTCTTTTCGTATTTGTTTTTGGCCAGGAGGAGCCAGCGCCAGAGCTCCTTTCTGGCCCTTTGTTTGCCCCTTTTGGGGCCAGGTTTTTGCTCTTTTGTTGGCTCTCTGTGGGCAGGGCTCACTTGTAATTATGTTTGTCCTTTAATTGTGCTCATTATGCGTGTGCTGATTATGCCATGCCCCAAGTGGCTCAATCCATGTGCAAGCCGCTCCAGCACACACAGAGCTGGGCGGCATAGAAATTAGAGCTATGCATAAAATCGACAGCCCAAAACCCCACAAGTTGTGCACTGGAAACAAGTTGGATTTAGATTAAAATCATTTAAATATTTTCAATTAAACATTGTGCTTTAAATACTTAAATAAATACTCAAGTTTTGCTAAACAGCACAAAAATTTGTGTCATAAACTACAGATTCTAGTGTTAGGTAAAGGCTTAATCAGTAATTTTATGTTTCATTTAATTTTTGTTATAAAATATTATAAATTCTTAATTATTTTTAACTGTGTATATAAATTATAGGAATTGAACTCTAATTATAATCAATTTTTCGGTATTCTCACCACTAAACGAACGCCAATTTCCCCCAGTGCCTTGCAACTTACCTGCCCCCGCAAATACTTTATCCCTTAACCAAAAATAAGTTCATTCGCTTAAGTTTATTTGCCAAGAAAATTATATTTACCTCGGCCTAAACAAAACCTAGTCTGCTGCTAGCCACTTTGCCAGAGGCACAATGTACGTTGGGCAAACACTGAGGAGAAGACAGCGGCGCAACCCTTTTGGCACACAAAAGGGAAATTGGCTGGGCGAAATAATTGAAAATATGCTCGATGGAAATATGTTTGCCAATGTCCACTCTCTCTCTCAAAAGAAAAATGAAAAAAATCTGAAAAGCAAATGGGCAATATCAACTCAATTATTAACAGGGAAAGGCAAGGGCAATGCTCGACGTTTTGGCAAAAGGTGAAAACTGAAAACTGAAAAGCAATGCTCCCTGAATTCAGGTCAGGGGCCAGAAGTTTTCCTTTTGCTGCATGAAAAGGGTTCTGGCGGGTCCACTTCCTTTGTCACTGATAATTGTATTGTTCGCCATATTGCATTGAAGCTTGTCTACGATATTTTGAGGGCAAAAAGGGATTTATTACAAGATTTATTGGATTATGGAGGGATTTTTCACTAGCCTATTTTATGCTGGTAAAATAGATATTTTATTAAATTAAATTAAATTATTTTTCTGTTCATTTTGAAGTGGTTTTATTTTAAAGGAAATTAAATTATATAATATATAACATTTTTTAGAAGTAATTTCAAAATATTGAAAATGTATCTGTTTAAAATGCTTAAAAATATTTGTATATATATTTATATCTTTAAGAAAATATTATAGGTTTTCGTACGCCTTAAATAGTCATATTTTCCACCTTCCCTTGCTGGAATTGCTGTTAAAAATATACATAAAAAGGCCGCTAGTAAATTTAAATGCAGTTTGTTTATATTACGTTCACTCCTCGGCAGCTATATATTTTCTCTGTACACTTTTGCTCTTTATCATGGCCCATCACTGGCAAATAGGCAAGCAATAAAAAATCTTGGCATCTTAATCAAATATTCAAAGTACAACAATCAGCCAGAAGGAGTATGAATAATGAGGTTATTGGCCTCTTCCTCCCTCTCCCAGACATTGGATATCGTTTGGCCAGACAAAGCTCACTATATATACTTACAAACATACATATGTATATAGTAAGTGCCTCGGCACAAATTGCTGGCAAATATGTGTACAACATAAATAAGATTCCCTTGAAGAGGCCTCCCAGGCCCAAGTGCGCCCCCAAATGTATGCAACAATAAAATTTTGGCGCGCTGTAATGAGCATTTTTATGCGAGTGACCGCTCGGCCACTGGCCAACGGGGCGTATGAATAAACGAAACAGGCATTTAGCATGCCAATGACGTAGGCAGCAGCAGCTCTAGGTCCGGTCGATTCTCGTTTGCTTTCAGAGGAGAAGTTTCCCTGGCAGCGGGATCAGGCGCTAAGCCGGCCTGGCAAGATTTCCGTTTTCTACCTCCGCATTAAAAACTCATTTCGAACAAACTTTTCCAGCGGCCGGGACTCCAAAAAAGAGGATCAAGCGGGGCAGGGAAGCATAAATCCCAGTCAATCGGCTTAATTTGTCACCACTAACAAGGAATATTTTCTGCAAAAAATTTAAAAACAAAATGGAAAAGATGCCAATAATGATTAAATACTTTTAATTGCACGCGGCCAGCAAGCCAGCGAGGCCTGCCTGCCCCTTCGGATTATGTCAGCTCATTAGCGTCACTTCTCATTGCGGATTCTCTGACATTTTAGTGCCACTGCCAGTGGCACTGGCACCGCCATGATTAGCTGTCCCGGCATATATGGAGTGGTTCGGGCCTGGAAATTAGCATGTGACTGGCTGCCATTTACGCGTTTTTAAGCACTGCCTAAGTCAAGGCCCTACCTCCTCTGGAAAAATCAACCAAAAAAAAAAGAGGAAGCGGAAGGGAGTCAACTGTCATGTCGCGTTTGCCTGATGCCCGCTCCCATTTGGCTGCTGACATTACCAGCCACGAATGCGCTTTCCCAGTGAACCCTTCATCCCATCATCCTGGCAGACTGGCAGACACCAAGGCAGACGGACAGCCCAAGGGCGACGAATATATACCAGTTCCCTGTAAAGCCATTCATGAATTTTACAACATTCGTTGGAATACTCTTTTGGGAGGTTAGAAGGTTGATTTTATTTTTTAGATGTGAATAATTTGAATAGGAAAATAGTAAAGGTGTTTAAATGTTTTTTTTTTTTAACTTTAAATGCAGCTTTAATAAATTTCAAAACTATTTAAAAAACAATACATTTAAAGCTTAGTTTTGATTAATTTCAAATTCAATCTCTCAAACTGCAAGGATATAAGAACTTCGACCTCCTGAGTTAAGCTTCCTTTCTTATTTTTTATTTACTTAACATTTACCTGAATGGCTTTCCTTTTGCTTCCTTTTTTTCTCCCTTCCGACCCGTATGCCTAATTTAATTTGCTTTTACTCAGGACACAGACAGAGCAACTGGGAAAATGAGGACTCAGAGGGAGAGAGAACCGGCGACGCTGGCGCGTAATTTATTTCACCGCTAATTTGTATGAATTCCTCGTGCAGTCGCATTAAAGGCGACGCGGTCGCATCAAAACAAAATGGCCGACACTCACCTGTCCGCTCTAATGGCCGTTGTTTATGTAGTTCTACGTAGACCCCCCCTCTCCTGCCATCGGGGCTATTTTATGCTTATAATTAAGTGTCTCGCAGTTTGCCCTATATTAAACAGTCACGGGGTATCAGAGCCTTAAATCTGAGAGTCCCTTTCAGGGAAATCTGAAATTAACGTATTTAAAAAGTCAGAGATCGAGTGCATGTGCTGCAACTGATAATGCGAGTTCATTGAAGCTTCTCAGCAGAAACTACTAATAATAAATTTGGATTGCTCTGCAGAGAGTTTCCCAGCTCAGTAGTTCCAGTTAATAACTTCAGCTAATACCTGCGAGTGTTCGTCACCCAAGTGACCTGCTGTCCGTCTGCCGCTGGAAGTGTCCTTGATGGGGGCCAAAGCGTCGCGCTTCTAAGGCGATTTATCTGCCGGGTCAGGTTGGGGGCAGTGTCAGCTTTATGACCGTTTTATGTTCGTGTATACATGTCTGAGAGGAGCTTTCATTAGTGAATAATAAATCAGAGATATACATTTGACAATCAATTGTTTCGGAGGGGATGACTTTATTGGATATTACACCTGGACATTGCTTTATTGTGCAAATAGTTATGATAGATAAATTCTAACATTTGAATTATTTAGAAAATAAATACATTTTTTAGTAAATAACAAATTATTATTTTTTAATATTTATTTAAGATTTTAAACTCTTTGCTTTGGTTAATAAAATGCAAAGTTTTCCCTAATAATTGGTCTTTACATTTCCCAGTCTAAATATTTAATATTTTAACTGTTGTGGATATTTTTGTAAGGACGAGTTGATTTTCATTTTGTTTTGTTAATTTAATAAAGACTATTTTTAAATTCAATTTAATGTATAGGTAATTTAGCCATGCTATAAATATTTTATATATATATAAATGCTATAAAAGGCAAATAGTTTTCGATGATATAAATATTATTATCTTAAATTCAAGACTTTTAGATATTTAAAATTTCAATCTATAATAGTTTAAAATATTCTTAATATGAAATGCTATATTTTTATCATTTTATTAGACTTTTCCCTCGATATTTGCTTAATTCCAACGCCACTAAAGTATACATAACGTTACATGGGCGCCGGACATATTTTTATAATCATTTACAAATGTTGTAATATAAATGTTGCAATATTTTACTTGTAATTTTACATGTGTTACATTTGTTACATTTATGTTTCCACCTTTCGTTACATGTAGAAAGTGAAGGCTTACGACATACATACTTCCAACTACCAAACCCGATTTAAACTGGTTTTGTATAAGCTTCCAACATGGCCAAGAGTTAGATGGCGCCAAAAAATATGCGGCATATATTGTAGTTTATTTTTAGGCTGACAATTGTGACTATAATAAATAAATATATGTATATACATTTGTTTATTTTAATTTACATATTCATTCCCATTCGCTTTTATATAATTTTTAGGATTTTTAAAACAATTTAGAAGTCAGAAACTCAAGTTTTTACTAAGAATATGTATTTTATATACCAAATACAAAGCAATAAAGATGCTCTTTGCAAAATTCAATTAAAAATTCACTACTAATATTATTTTGTATTCCTTTTTTATTCTTTTTATTATGTAAACCGACATTCAAAAGAAATTAATGAAATCCCAATGGGCAAACACAATCCCTTAAAGCCAATATACCCAGGAATATAATTAACTAATCCTTTCTCTTTTCGTATGCCTTAAATTTTCCCACTAAAAAACGCAGCTGCACAAATACAATGTCAACAAATTATTATTGAAAGACTTTTCAGCGAACCCTTCTCTGGTAGTACCAAGGATCTATTATACCATCGCTGGCTGTGTGGTCGGTCACCTGGTCGGAACGGAGCAGTTAAAGGCAAATGCAGCCGGGTGACACGTGTTAAGAAATTCCGCACATGGCAACTGGCCGGCAGTTGAAATGCCACACAGCAGCATCAGAGTGGATGGGGACTGTGGACCCTTAGCTGGAGTCCAACTACGAATCTCATGCATATGCACAACATGGGAGGGAGATCCATCCACGGACCGACCAGAGAGATCCCCGAACCCTTTTAGTTGTTTCATAACAAATGACTAACAACATGGCCAACTGACTGCCAGCGACAATCGCAGCTAGATAAACAGCCTCAGCTGCAGATACAGATGCGAATGCTTTGGTAAGCTACACTGCTAAAAAAAATGGAAGATAATGTAGGATATGTACAGGAGTTTGATCCCCAACTTACGTTTTTTGTAATGCTAAAAAACTACAATCCAAAAGGCTCTAGATTGAAACTATGGTTTCAGAATTAAATATATTTCAAATATACATAAATATATATATAAAATTTGTTTACATCTTTATTATCAGTACATACACTTTGCAAATTTCTTCGACTGTAAATATTCACAAGAGAAATGCATGCGCTCGCGTACACTTACTTGTATCTGCATCTGGATCTGGATCTGGATCGGGGCATCTGTTGGATCTGCACAGCGGGCCGATTAGTCGAAATGATGATCAAAGTGCTGAAGCCTCGGATGGCATCGCAGGAGGATGGAGGTGGTCTCGGGGCAGATGAGTCCTCCATTGATTGCGTGTGGCAAACAAACGCCACAGCGGGCAGCAGCTCCAACGGCTCACAGGAAGCGCCTTCTGGGGCGCTTATCGCGATCGTTGTTATCGGCGGCAGCATCGAGAAAATGGCCAGCAGTCAGCGGCGATCCTCGATCAGGCTTAATATTCAATTTGTGCAAGCGTTTGTCGAATCGACGAGGCCCCGGCTGCCATGTATTTGTATATTGAAAAATGCCTCCAATCCGCTGGCGGCTTAACTCGTCCCCCCAGTTTCCCTGGGTTGTAGATGCCAAAATCCTGGCTCCTAGGCCTGCAAGCATCCGTCCCTGCAGGGAGAGAAAAGGAGAGGAAGTTTAACTAATTTTAATGGGTATAGAAATGAAAAGAGTTTGTTTGTTGCTTTCTATATACATTTCATACTCATTTCTTATTCATTTCCTGTTTAATTTTAATAATATACAAATAATAAATACTAAATATTAATCCATATTTCTTTCATACTTTTTCGGATCAGTGTTGACCCAAGCAATCAACGTCTGAAGGCAGGCACGTAGCTCGGCTTCCGCGCCGCGCAACTTGTTGCTGTAACACTTCATTTATTTTGATAACCATAAGATTGCCAATAAAAATTGCCTGGCCAGCTCCAGTCTAGGTCTTCGCCAGCCTTCTCCAGCAACCTGCAACCTGCTCAACCCTTAGCCTGTTCCCACTTGATTGAAATTGCATCTGACTGGGAAGGAGGTGGATGCTGGCCACCGGCTGTCTCGCGGCCAGATTTGAAACGGATTTCCATTTTGGCGGTCAGTGTCAGTGGAGGAGCGCACCGAAGTTGACAACTGATACGATACGGTTCAGGGCCAGCGGCATTGGCAACCAGGATTAAGACAGGAGTAGAGTCTAGCTGCAAGTTCATCTTTCAGTAGATATCCACTTAAAAATGGTAAGAAAAAAATGGTAGATAAGTTATTGTAATTTATAAATTTGTTGATTAACAATGTACAAAGATTAGGAAAAATCCTTTGCAGATAGTAAGTTGTGTCTGGTTTTCTAGTTTTTGTTTAAAGAAATTATTATTCAAATGAAATTTTAAAAGAATCTTTACCTAATTTTCTTGTAAAAAATCACTTCTTTTGCCCTTTCACCATCGAAAGTTGGCACTTTAGCCATTACCGCAAATCACTCCAGCGGAGAGTGTAACTGTTCAGCGGATTTTGGCCAGGTGACATGGCCATAAGATAACGTTTATGTATGATATTTCGAAGCCTCGAATTGTGCCTTAAAAGGCCAGCTTATCCAGGGGGATTGCCCTGCCCATGGCCTGCAGCTGTGTCACTGCCTGGGCATTGTTTGCTTTTCTTTTTCGCTTTTTGTTCTCCTCAGAGGACCCCTTCACCCATTGACTGTCTGACTCTTGCCGAGATCATCGTTGGCAATTTTTCAGTCACTGATTGCTGGCAGTCTTGGTCGCTTCTTGGCTCGTTCACTTCGTGTGACTTAGTTTTCTGCACGAGGTCATCATTTTCCGCCGCCTTTCTGCGGTTCAGTTCGGTTCGGTTCGAGGCCCGCCCGCAACTACATGGCAACGACTGTCTATCTACGTATCTATCTATCTGACTGGCCCGGGTTTCCAACTAGCCAAGAATCCCACTCTGAGTCTCTGTCTCTGAAATGTTTGTCTTGCCTCGTTTAGTGTCTTTTGCTGGGCATTTTTATCTATTGCCGCGCACGTCGGGGTCACATTAACGGTGCTTTCTCAACGCTCGAGTTCTGCAATTTGATTTCCTTAACTTGGTCTATACCTGCTGAGTGCAGAGAGAGAAAAATGTGGGTTCTAAATAAGAACTATCATCATGAATGTGGAGTATCTGCAAGTAAAATCTATGGAAGTGCTTGCTAAACATTATTTCTATGTATTTCAAAAGCTTCTTTAGCTTCCAAATTTAATAAATTTCTTATAATTTCTTCAATTTTTACAAATATTCTATTTTTTTCAACGAGTTTACTTATAGTGTAAAGTTAGCTAAGGTCTTGCTATTATTTTTCACTGTTCTGCCATCGGGCCGTGATCTTCTTCTGGTTCTCTGTCATCCCAGGCAAAAAGCAAACAATTAAAGTCATAAAAATTGTGGCCAAAGATTTGCAATTGTTAATGCGGTAAGCGTTCGCCCAGGCACTTGTTGCTCGAAACTCGAGGGAACAACTCCCGGGAACTGCCTCGTCTCCGGGCCCTGGTAATTTCATTGTGCGGTTATACAATCGCGATGGATGACTGTGACAGCATGCGAAAGAAGTTTGGCTTTGGCTTTAGCTTTGGCTTAGGGGATTCTATAAATAATGGATAACAATTGCCAACCTGGGCTGGCAGCTCTAAGATAGATTCGAGTCATTTATAATGTTTATGGAGTGTCACAGATCAAGGTCTTGTTACGAAAATATTGTACAATATTTAAATAGATCTTCCTTAGCAGGAATTATAAAATTAGAATTCATTTTAAATACAAACCATTGAAACCACTTTACATACGCACCTTGTGCCACATTTAAACTTGGGCAATTCGCTGGGCATAATAAACGAATTAAAATGTAAATCATTTTGAAACGGCCAGAAAACTCAACTTAATTCGTTGCAAATTATTGAAATTCTTCTCGGATTTCGCTTTCGAAACCGGCAATAGCAGCAACACGCCTCAGAGTCCGAAGATGGCCAGAATCAGAGAAGTCTGAGACCGCGACCGACGACTGTAACTTGTTATTTGCAGTAATTAATTTTCAAGCAAAAGTGCTAATTAATTCCGAGAGCAGAGCGGAGCAAATGCCAGATGAGAAGGCGTTGGGAAGCATAGCGCAAATTGTAGACCAACATCCGTCGCGCCGACTTTTGCCGGCTGAGTGTTGGCAATTAACAACCAAAGCAAAGCAACGCAAAGCCGGAGTCAGAGTCAGAGTCAGGCCGAAACTGAAGCTTGGCTAAGGCAATTTCCTATGAATTTCGAAGAAGATCGCTCTACAGGAAACTTACATAACTGTTTGAGCTGTGAGCGTGCGGCGATTCTTTTGTAGATGTGCCCCGCCAACTGATGCAATGTCCACCTAGACAGGCGGCCAAGCGACCGGCGGACCGACCATCTGCCGTTTCCAGTTCTCCTCCGCCTTGGGAGGACTGAGCCAATAGTAACGCCTACCAATACCTTTAATTATAGTGCCCGTCCCGCCAAGAATCGCGACCAGGGACGTCCAAACATGACGCACGTATAGAAAACATATTTCAAACTAAACAAACTCATCAGAATGGACACACAAAATGGGGGGAAAAGAGGAAACTGTGGAGGGAAAACCCGCTGGGACGCGTGCAAAATTAAAAGTAAAGCGAGAAAAATGTAGACAACGCGTCAGGCGTGGCAAGCCCCAGCGAGAACTCGGTGGAACTCTGGCAGATCCGAAAGTGTCTGTCCGTTCTGATTAGCTACATTCGCACACACACACAAACTTCACCAAGCTCCAAGGTCACTTACCACCACCTGGATGACGTCATCTTCGAGAAGATCAGGTGAGGCCATAAGCCTGCTGGGAAAAACAAAGCTTTCTTAGAAAATCTAGCAAAGAATCATTTATTTCAAAGGGTTTTCCAGCTAATATCAATTCTGGCTTAAGCCCTTCAATAGAATACTTTTATGGATACACTGGGAAATAAATTGAACAGAATTATTAAGTAGAAATTGTCATTTTGTGGTTTTCAATCTTCAAGGAAAGCTGCGAAGCAAAATAAGTATTCTATGTCTCTTGGTTCTGCAGTCAAGTTCGTTTCCTAAGTCTTTTGTTTGTTTTTTTTTTTTTGTTGCCGAAGCGGAGGCTAGATGATAAAGCCAATGCCCACGCTGGCCACCATTTGTTAATGCATATTTTATTCTGGTTTAGCGCCTCATCAAATTTCTAATTTATGGGCCGGAGCTCTCTCAGGCCTGGGCTTTTGAGCAATTGAATGGCCGCCAGCAATTTAGCAATTATAAGATGATTAATTTTTGTGCATTTTCTCAACACCTTCCACTTAGCGGCCGCTAACCAAACCCGAACCCTGCTGAATGGCGAACTCGGACTTTGAGTCGAACCTGAAAAAAGACGGAGACTCAAGCTGGGAGCTGGGAGCTGGGAGCTCGGAGCTGATGCGGGCTGAGGGCCAGGCGTTAAAGCCCAACTACTGTCGATTAAAGTGCCGCTGCCCCGTTGCCGTGTAGGGTATCATTAGGCCAGACAAAACAATTTAAAATAACTACAGCAACTAGCATAATAATGTTGGGACGAGGAAGAAGATGCGACCGTATAGCCCATAGACAATTTTCATAATGGACAGAAATAAATCTGCAAAGCAGAAGCAGAAGCAGCTGCAGCAGCGCAGTCTCTGAGAAACTGGGAAACTGAGCAACTACCGAACGCCGAGCACAACTTAATTAATAAACTAATGAGCAGTTTGCAGCCAAGAAACCCCCGCCACCCGACCCCTGTTTCCCCCAAAAGCTGGAGTCCATCTCTCTAGATTATCTACATAAAGTGGAGACGTGCATCGTGGCCGGATAAGCTGAGGCTGAGACCGGGCTGAAGCCCAGCCTATTTGCTAAGAGATCAGCCAGAAATTAAAATAAATGTGCAACGTGCAAAAATGCCCAAGATAACCCCAACGGAAAGTAAAACTGGAACGTGTTCAGCGCCGAAAAAAAGAAATAAAAAACAAAAACAGCAAGCGAAACGAAACAAAAAGTAAAAACCAAACAAAAAACTGATTTATGCATATGAGAATGACACGGACTGTACGTGTTTAATTCATTGGGGTGATGACTGGTTAAGTAATAGTTAAAAATGGATGGTTTTTGTATAATAAATATAAAAATAATAAATGTATTTAGTTAATATTTTACATTTTCAACTTGATGTGGGTTTATATAAATAAATTTTGTTATTTAATATACATTTTTTCTTGAATAAATATCCGAAATATCCCCTTATTGAGTACCTCTTCAACGAAAATCATTTAATAGCTTATTTATCGATCATCTGTAAAAAAGACAGAAATCATTGAAACATTAATTCCCAAATAATAAGGAAATAATTAAGATTTATTTTTGTATGAACTTGGTTGCAGCTGCAAATACATTTCCATTCAAAAATCGAAGCATAAAAATGGCTAATAAACATTTAACGTGGTAATTCCAAGTTTATTGGGCATAAATATGATTTAGCATAAGAAAATGCCTTCCTGAGTCTTTCATTTTCAGGCTATAAAGAATTTCTAAAGAAGCTTTTAACACTTTCCTTCCGCCAAATCGTTATAAGTACAGAGCCGCATTCCATTTGCGGTACGAAGAACGATCTTCTAATGGATTTTATGCAGCCAAATCTTCCTCACTTTTGTTGGCGAAATTTATGCGATCTAATAAACCGCTTTATCTTCTGTCTGAGCCCGGCCTAAACACTCGTAATTACCTGGCCATTATTCAGGAGGCATCAACAGTCGGCAACAGAGATAAATGAGATTAAGCTGGGGGACCGGGGCCAAAAATAAAAGTGAGTTCTGACACGACCGAGAATGGCAAGTAAAAGGCTGCAGGTTCTGGCCGTAAATCATTTTGTTTTCACTCTTGTTGCTGCCGCAGTTTAATTATCACGAGCCAAGATTTCGTCTGTCCAGCCAGCTCGTAAATTGTGGCGAGAACAAGACGCGGCTGACGGCTGCATTGGGATGAGAACATACTACATAGTAGAATCAGCGGGCCCAGCAAATTGAAAAAGAGTTGAAAAACTATTCAAATCAATGAAAACTGATAGCCCCAAGGGCCGCGGCCATGGCCAAGTCATGATTAACATGGTCTTAGTCCTTGTTTTGTGCCCAGTCCTAAGTATTTTCAGGGTACTTGCCCAGGCACTGTGCGAAAAATATTGTTAAAAGCCCCATAAATGTACTTCAAGTTGGGCTTGAAAAATATAAACAAATGAAATTATAAAGAGAAGGATACATATAGTATTAATGCTGCAATATACGGATCCTTTAATAATATAAAATACATTTTAAACCTTAATTCCCAAGGTATTTCTCTTACTGCGCTTGTGGATTGCTCCAAAGATGGCACCATGTACCATTTAAGCGACATGCCAACACTTGACCAGGGCCCAGAGCCAGTCAGGAAACCGCTCCAAGCTCCAGCGTGGAGTATGGAACCTGTAACCTGGCGAAATGTATCATTAACAAGTCACGACAAATTCGCTGGCCGCCTTAGCCGCCAGACTTGGCTCGGACCGGACGTTTGAAAAGCTACGAGCAGGGCCAAATTTGGTAAGACCTCGACACCCGACATTAGATAAAAACGCGACTCTACCGGACTCCCAGACCCGCAGACTGTGGTGAATCTTGTATCAAGTGCCAGGCTGGGACAGGTTGGCCGTTGCGCCGGCGGCGGTCGCTTTGAACGGCGAGGACCCACCGCCGTTCCAGGTGTGAAAAAATCTAAAATGCAAACACCAGAAAGCAGAATGGCAGTCCATTTGTAGTTGCTCCCCTGGGCGCTGCCGAAAACGCCAAACTGAGCCACAGATTGAAACGAAAAGCGATCGGCAGTGCGAGCCAGAGGATGTGCGTCCATGTCCAGGCCCCTTCTCAATCCACCAGTCCACCCAACCACCCGTCCAGTTCATTCGCAGTCGCATGAATTATTTATTTCGATTGTCCGATGCAGCGCGCAGAGCATTATTTTTAGAGGGTCCACCAAGGCCCCCATAAAGCCTAGAAATTTATGATCGGCGGCCGGGAGCCGTTCAAATTATCGCAGGGCATGCAAAATTTATTAACAAACATAAAAATTGCTCGAGAATTTATTTCATCTTAATTCAATTTAACAACTTAAACAGCCATAAAGTGTTCACATAGTAAATCAATGGCCACTCTATGCAGATGCGCTGCCCTGCCCAGCGCTGTCCACATGCATCATCATCATAATCATAATCAACGTGCCTGGGCTAGAGCTATGTTCTCCCCTCCGCTGCCACAATTTATGAGCTGCGCATGAAAATGAGTCAAAACAAATTATGCCGCTTGCAGGACGGTTCTTTGGCTCGACTCCAGTCAGGCCTGATTGACAGCGCAACCGAACGGAGTTCGACTTTGGGAAAGGAGGAGCTGCGATTATGATGTGAGCGCTGCCAAAAAGATTTCCATCAGCGGCAACAATTTCAAGGCATTAATCACGCCCGTCAAGTATGAGTACAAGTACGAGGGTGGGTCCCATGTTCTCCCCAAATCCTCAACGCACTGCCCCAGGAATGTATCCGATAGGAATCTCGGGCAGAAAGGATTATTTGTGTGTATCAAGTGAACATAAATCAAAAACTCAAGTACTGGAATGCAAATATTAAATACAAATTCACAAAAATTAAATACTCTTCATTAAAGTCAAAGTTCATGAATTTATTGGATGGGAAAACGCTTTTCAATAATTTAGAATAACTTAAGAATGAGGCAAGCAAATGAGTCTGTGATGATTAGGCAATGATTTCCACGATCTAGCTCTGGCAGTAGCAACCGTCGGAAGTGTTCTTTTCAATCCAGTCCAAGAACTTGCTGACTCTGGCATAGACACCAGGGGCGTTCTTCTGGGCACAGCCATAGCCAAAGGACACCACGCCGGCGAGCTTGTAGCGTCCCTCGTTGACAATGAGGGGACCGCCACTGTCACCCTGGCAGGCATCCTTGCCGCCCTGCTGGACCAGACCAGCGCAGAGCATCACCTCGGCGATCTTGTCCTTGTAGCGAGTCTGGCGGCACTGCTGGTTGCTTATCACCGGCACATTCACCTCCTGCAGATAGTTGGAGGTGACGCCACCCTCCTTGACCAGACCCCAGCCAGCCACCACAGCCTGTAATTGTTGAATAATTAATTAATTAATATTAATTCGTCTAAAATTAGGTAAGATTAATTTACCGTCTTGCCATCAAAGTTGTGATTGGCCTCGGGCAGGCACACAGGACGCATATTTCCGGTCAGTGGGACTGGAGACTCCAGCTTCAGCAGGGCCACATCGTTGACAATGCGATTGGGATCATAGTTGGGATGGATGGTGGTCTTGACCACCTTCCTAACAATGCCAGGATCCCGAGAGGATCTGTCGATCTGCAGCAGACGAATGGTGATCTGATCCCGATTGCCATGAACACAATGGGCTGCGGTCAGGACATAACGATCGTTGATCAGGGAGCCACCGCAGAAGAGCCTGGGATAGTGGCGACCCTTGACCAGCTGAGCGGTCCAGGGATACTTGTTGGAGCGCACCTGCTGGCCTCCCACAATACGATTGACATTCGGGGTACCACAGACTGAAATAAATGAATAAAAGAGGAAATTAGAGAAATTTTTTATGGAGAGAAGGATTGGGATTCCTTCTGACTTCCTTTACTCACAGCAATTCTGCTTGGTGGTGCACTGATTGCGTTTCTTTGGCGGCCGCACCGCCTTAAGAGCCTGCTCTGCAGGATCCACTACGTCGACGACATCGGCAAACTGCTGGGCAAGTGTCTGTTGGTGGGGCGCCTGGTACTGGTATTGGGCCAGGGCCAAAGTGCAGCCCAGCAGCAGGAGCGGCAGGGCCAGGTAGCTACGCATCTTGTCCGAAGTTGGCTTCTGAGGAAAGTGACGGAGAGTTTTGCCAACCGCCGGCTACTTATAGGGTCCCAAGATCGCAACGGAGATGGAGATCAAGATCGAGATCGCGATCGAGCTGTGCTTTTTTAATAAAACTAAAAATATGAATGTTTTATTGCTTGTGTAAGCAGCTCGCGCTTCTTTCTTTCTTCTCGGGCTCCCCTTTCTTCTTTTTTTTTGTTTCTTTCTTTTTTGTCATTTCTCCGCTTTCTTTGTTTGACGCCTTATTTGCATAACACTTTATAGCGCCGCACACAAGCTCATCTCGCGGTTCTCAAGTGTAGACGCTTTGTATTTTTGGCTTCGAACAAATCATCATTTTCATCGAGAACAACTTGCCGAAAAGTGCAAATAATAAACTTTTTAATATCATTTTAATATACCCATACCCTCACGCCGGACCCTGAAGTGTTTAATGCCTGGAAACTGGGTTATTGGTGGGGCTTACAGTGGGAGGTTAAAATCAATTTGTTCGAAAGCCCAAAACTAGCTAAATCATTCGGTGACTTGAGTTAAATCATTAATTGAATATTCTAAATGCTCAGAGTTTGAAAGAGTTTAAAATGTAAATGGAAGAAGTAATTGGTTTTGCGGTTAAAAAAAATTATAAATAGATTATAGAAAGATTATAGATCAAGCCAAAGAATTACAATTAGATGACAATAATTAATGCAGTTTGCATTCTATGCTTAGCTTTCTAGAACCTTTAATAAGTATTTCTCTTTTCAGTTAATAAAGTTCTATAAAATCTTCTGTTTTTAATAAGCAAAAGAGTATTGCATATTCGCCATATATTATATTAAAATTTCCCCGCAATGGTTTTGCATATTCATGAAAGTGGAGCAAACTCAAGCGGGTTCACCACTCTTCTGCCAGCCACCCGCTGCTTTTTTAATGGACTTTTAATGCGCCTTCGAAGGGGCTTAGACTTCGGCAGCGCCGCTTCTGACCCAGCGAGATCTGACCAAAAAATAAAAAGAAAAATAAAAATAAAAAACCTGGCCGCTGAGTTGGCAAATTCCCCCAAACCTCCCCCTCTGCGCCATACAATTCCATGGCAATCTGGCTTACATTGCAGCATAAATATCCTTTAAGTGCCGGTTATCCGGTATCATCATTAACCGGAGGCAAACGCCCGCTTTCACGCTGGAAAGGAGCTCCAGCAACAGCGTCAGCTTCGGCCGGTGGAATAATTTATAAGGCTTTGGCGATCGGAGGAGGCCAACCTGGCATTTGGTGCCTTTTCGGCATAATTTACAAAACGCAACCAGAACCAGGGACAAGTTATTATTCCACCAGCTCCTGCCGCCTGTCCTTCGATCATATTTCTTTGCATGGAATGTCGCGGTCATCGTCGTCGCCTTCCTCTTCGAAATTGATTCGCCTGGGGGCTCAGTTTCGGCCATCTAAGGCCCAAAAAAAAGTATATAGAATATAAATTATAAAATCAGTGTGTTGATAAATCGCGTGCACTTTGAAATTATGCAACATGTGGCACTGCTGGCTTGCAACATTATCATTTTTTAATACAAAAAGAATAGGGTAAAATTTATATGGAAAGGAATGGAAGTTAAATACTTCATTTAAAATCAAAAAAATATTATGTTTTCAGCTGCTGGGTAAGCCATGGTTTTCATCTTTAGGACACCTGGATACCCAGGATATCTATGGGTATCAATAAAAGAGGCTACTTTCATTATACAAAATTAAATTAAACCATTGAATTATATATAAATCTCCATTTAGTGTGTGATAATGCATTAGTTATGACAAAAAAATTCTTTTAAACTCAATTCAGCATTTAGAATGCCTCAACACAAAATATATATATTTTAGTGCTTTATTTTGCACACTAAATGCACTAATGTAAGAATGGAATGTCATGGTATGTAATTTATTTAAGCCGTGCACAATAAAGAACATATTTCCCATTAAATACAGGCTTTATTTTTATATCCAGGACAGATTTTATATTCCTGAACATCATATCCTTAAAGTACAAAAGGGATCAGATGGAAGGAATATTGCAAGTATTATATATCATCTTAATAAAGACATTCGTAGAAATGTGTTAGTTTCAGTTTGTTTTGTTGTTTCAGCTTCCCCACATAAATAACTTTTACTCTTACGCAAACCTTAAGCACATGCAAATGTAGGCAATCCAGTTTGATTGTTTTAGAAATTGGTCTCTTTCTTTTTCGTTAATTTGGTGGCATATAAATTGCCATATAAATTATGTTCAAAACACATTTGGCAAGTGGCAGAAACGTAAGCCAAACTCACGGCACAACTTAATCATGGAAAGCATCAGGGATATGCAAATAAGTCTGCTTCGTTAAATGCGAGTAAAGCCTAATTGTTGCACTTGTAATTGCCCTGGAAGAACAATGAAAAGATCGCTCAGCAGAGACAAGGGTATTTTCAGCAGGGTCATTATGCTTTCAGCAGGCGGCATTCCAGAATTTCCACATACCCGCAATACCCTCGGTGGGCGGGGCTGAGTGACAAACACGCAGCAGTAGGAGAATTCCGCATATGGTATGTGGACTCCACATCCATAGATCATTGAACCGAAGCTTCTCTCCGGTTCTGCTTAACTGGGATGGATGCCAAACTATAACACAATTTAGAAAGGTTGAATGGCATGCCATTCACTGGCTTCACTTTGCCCGGTGGCAGTTGCCCGTCAGAGTCACTCAGTCAGTCACTCATAAATTTGCATAAGAACTGAATTGCATTATCTAAGCGGCAGTTGCATATAGCAGTTGCAGTTGCTGTTGCTGTTGCTGCACTTATCTCGGTGGTAGAAACAATCATGGCAAAAGGCAAAGATTTTAATTATTGTGTGTGACGGCGACGACGACTCCAGCCGAGAACTAAGACAGAGAAAGAGTGAGAAAAATAAAGAGAGCTTAGAATTGGTTTTACACAAAGAGAAAACACTGAAAATTATATTTCAAATATTAATAAATAACAGCATTAAACGTAAAAACTTTTTCTTTAAGTACACCAAGACAGACGGATATCTGTCTTTGACTTCTCAGTCTAGGTTCCAGTTGAGGTCTGTTCTATGTCTGCGGCTGTGGTGGCTTGGCCTGATGTTCTGCATTTGATAACTGCCAGCAATGAAGTCTTAGACCCTTAGATAATGAAAAGGAAGCGAGTCTTGAGCCCGGTGCACTGTAATTCAAATTAGTAGCAGCACGAAGGAAAAAATAGAGGAGTTTGGGGCGGCGGAGTGGTTGGCTGGACTCGTCTTCAGCTACCGGAGAAGCAGGGACTCCTGCAGTGCCAACTGGCAACATCTTCTTCCTCAATGACATTAATTCATTTCGTATGCAAAGCAATCAGTGAACTCTTCTTCCCTCTAGAACTCCGCCGGCGTCCCTATTCGTCGGCGGCGGCTTGGCAATTAGAAAAGAGTTGGAAAATTGTATGCGGCTCCAGCTCGGACTCTGTATCCGTCTCCATCTCGAAGACTGGTCTGGTCTAGGTCTGAGTTTTCCGACTGGCACTGGCACTGCGCACTGATTTGCATTGCACGATTCTCAACTTAATTTAACATAAAGTAAACAAGCGCAGTTAACAAGCCAAACACAAGCCATGAGCGTGCGGGTGCCGGCCGCAGCATCATCTCCTGCTCCATCTTTGGACCCCAATGCAGCCCCAGCAACCTTTCAGCTCCATCTGCATTTTCCAATCCCTCAGCCTCTGTCTTAGTCTCAGTCTCGGCCTGCCAAGGGCCGCGTCCGAAGCCTAACCATGCATGCATTCCCCCTTGCAGAGCTGCTGTCGTGTGACGTGTTGCGAAAATTCTAAAATATTTCGCCCTGCCGACCCAGCTTTCTCACAAGTCAACGCCAGCGCGAGACACTTTAAAAGCGCACAGTGGTCA
This sequence comes from Drosophila mayri, assembly GCA_008042485.1. Classification (NCBI taxonomy): domain Eukaryota; kingdom Metazoa; phylum Arthropoda; class Insecta; order Diptera; family Drosophilidae; genus Drosophila; species Drosophila mayri. The sequence goes on along the minus strand of VNJN01004522.1, from coordinate 97,343 downwards.
CAGATAAGATGCAATGAAAATTAAATCGAGACTCGACCACATTTTGCCGCCAGTGCCCAAAAATTCGAATTTTATCAGCTAAATTTTGATGCATTATTTGCACAGTCAACTATCCCTGCGCTGAGAGCATTAATTTAAGTTCCTGGTATCAATTTCCTGATAGAGTTTTGTTAAATGTAATTTAAAATTACCCATTATCCAAATTTTAAATTGGCTTTATTATGATTGGTAAATATGAACTGTAGCACATCACTCTCCGACTATACCAATTTGTATACATCTTTCAGGACGAAAGACGAACCTTTAAGCTTGTCTGGGTCTTGTTTGGGTGTAGTTTATATTAACGTTTAGATTATTTTCAATTTGAACGCCTACTCCATTTACGCATCCTTTGCCATTTCCTTTTCCTTTTCCATCGCATCCTTTGCCATTTCCACCGCTTCCTTTTCCATTATCGCCGCTTCCTTTGCCATTTCCACCGCTTCCTTTGCCATTTTCCCCGCTTCCTTTGCCACTTCCACCGCTTCCTTTGCCATTTCCACCACTTCCTTTTCCATTATTGCCGCTTCCTTTGCCATTTCCATTTAATATGTTAGTATTATTATTATTATTAATATTATTTCCACTTCCTTTTCCGCCACTCCCACCGCCGTTTCCACCATTTCCACTTCCTTTTCCGCCACCCCCACCGCCGTTTCCACCATTTCCACTTCCTTTTCCTCCGCTTCCCTCATTTCCGTTGCCCCAATTTCCGTTTCCATTTCCATTTCCATTTCCGTTGCCCCAATTTCCGTTTCCATTTCCATTTCCGTTGCCCCCATTTCCATTGCCCCAATTTCCGTTTCCCCCATTTCCTCCGTTGTTTCCCCCATTTCCTCCGTTGTTTCCCCCATTTCCTCCGTTGTTTCCCCCATTTCCGTTGCCCCAATTTCCGTTTCCATTTCCGTTTCCCCAATTTCCGTTTCCATTTCCGTTTCCCCCATTTCCGTTTCCCCCATTTCCGTTGCCCCAATTTCCATTTCCGTTGCCCCAATTTCCGTTTCCCCCATTTCCGTTTCCGTTTCCCCAATTTCCATTTCCGTTTCCCCAATTCCCGTTACCGCCATTTCCGTTTGAACATCCTTTGTCACATCCGTTTCCGCCTCCAGAAATCGGATAACATTTTCCGTCTCCTCCACACCACCAGCCGGGTGGAGCTGCGGGGGCTGTGGTGGCTGGTGGTAGATATGCAAAGTGGGGGTGTGGAGCAGACCTCATACTATAGCATTCTTTTGTTTCGTCAGAACATAGTGAATCTAAAGATGACTTCTCGTCCCACATGAAGAACATTCTAATTAGAAAATTGCAAATATTTAAATCCAGATAATCTCACCAATCCATCTCCTCCTGGCAATAAAAATATTACTCCTATAAAACTTCCGTACCACAACGACATCTTGTTGGAACTATAATCTTTGTGAAGCAATTCAGAACTTATATATTTTTACTTGGCTTACAGCTAATTAATTAGGCTTGCATTTAGCTGAGAACGAATGGATCAGTTTCAAAGATAGCTAACTAAATACATAACAAAGTGAAACAATCAGATTATTCTGCATTTATATAAATTTATATAACCTTGTTAGTATTTATACCACGCTTGTATACAAAAGTATTAAAGCAAGCAGAGAATGTATGTAAAAAAAAGGAAGCGTCTCCGACCCCATACGATAAATATATTCTTTATTAGCCATTTACTGAATACTAGATAACTGTGGTTCTAGAGCTGCAATTCGTGGCGGGTAATTCCTTGTGGGTACTTTATTCTACATCCAAACTGCCATGTTTGCCACATTCGTTACCACTCTCGCTTCTACATCCACCATTCCAATTTCCATTTCCGTTTTCAACTTGTGTGGGAGAAGGATAACAGTTTCCGTCTGCTCCACAAAACAAGAGTGGTGGAGCTGAGGTAGTGTAGATTGGAGGTAGATATGCAAAATGGGGGTTTGGTTGATGCCGTTTTTTAATATTATGACACTCTTTTGTTTCGTTAGAACATGCCCGTTGACCTTGTGAATCTGAAATCGACTCCTTGTCCGTCTGGAAGAATATTCCAGTTAGAAAATTGCCAATATTTAAATCCAAATAATCTCACCAATCCATCGCCTGCTGGGAATAGAAAAATGATTCCTATTAAAATTCCGTACCACATCCACATCTTGTTGAAACTACAATCTTTTTGAAGCAACTCAGAATTTATATATTTTATATTACAGCTGAGAACGAATAGATTAGTTTCAAAGATAGCTAAATAAATAACAAAGTGAAACAATCAGATTACTCTGCATTTATATAATGATATATAACCTTGTTAGTATACATTAAAACTTTTACAAAATATGCCATAAAAGATATATGTTATTGATTATCAGCCAATTAAATTTTGCCATGTATTCGATACTGGATAACAGTCGGTCACAATTAACTATAGGCCTCCCATTTGTTTATATTAATAGAGAGATAATATATGCTGGAACACCAATAAATATATTTCGCTTATAATTATAGCAAAATTATTATTAAACGATTTTAGGAAAGGTGCATTGATTCCTTCTCAAACTTCATATTATTTCAAATAAAATACATATTTTAAAGGTTATAGGAAGGATTTGTTTTGAAAACTATGGTTTTCTATAGTTGCCAGCAATCTTAACATCCTGAATGACCATAATATCTGGCTTGCCACTACCATTAATTTTCTTATCTTTCGATGATGAATTAGTTGTAATTATATTATTTTCTATTTGCGGCATGGGAACTAAAACTTTTGTTTGGTTAGGAAAAATGCAATTCAGCAGCTGTTGCTTCTCCAATTTACCAGATGGAAGTAGAATATTTTGCTCAAACGGCGAGCATGTTGCATTTTGTTGATCAGGTTGTGATGGAGCAGCGATTGGTGAAGGAAAAATAACATTTATATTGGTGGGTCCAGGACTTTCATCATTGAATGATCCCCATGGATCTGGTCGCCTTTTAATACAACGGCCAACGAGGGTCATAACTAAACACAGTTTAAATTGCAAAACATCGGCGACCAAACCTAATGTCCGTTGCGTCGGTTTCTTTGCTTTTAACGATCTTCTAATGTCGCATTTCTTTGCCAACTCGGGATTGTTCCGAAGTTTGTCTATTAACTGGTACCGGACATATGCATTCATTCTTGTTTCCAAATCAACGTTAGGATTGGGTTCTCCTTGAACTTCGTCCAAGTCAACAGCTGTAACATTTTCTTTTTTGTCAATTTAGTAAACGAACATATTTTTTATATTCACCATACATACCCATTGACTTAATCAGGCTAAAAAAGATTAACAATTCATTAATTTTAATGCAATCTGAATGAACTTTTCAAACACATACCCTTCGGGGCAGGGTAATTTCCCATATAATTCATCGATTTCCTTAAATAACTTTCCAGAAAACGAGTAAAAAAAGTTGTTTCAAGATGAAAAGTTAAACCGAAATACGAATTACTTACTTCACTAATGCTTTCCACTTTTGCCTTCATACGTGGCACTAGAAGCGTTAAAAATATGAAATAGTGCCAATTTCCCATTTCTTATGTATTGCTGAAACTGTAGTGAACTCTTAGAAAGTATTTTGTGCCAAGGAAACCCATATTTAATAATTGATTTGAAATGGATTTAATGTCAGAACGAACCCATTATGACACACTAGACTATATAATACTCAAGACTTCTGACTCTCCGACCGACCCGGCGTCTTACATTTTACAAATTCATATTAAAACCTTTTAAAAAACCTAATATAAAATAAGAGAATTTCTTAATTTTCGTTGGAGCTTTTAATTTTTATCGTGAACATAACATTATTTCTTAACATCCATCGTTAAATCCTGGTTATCTTCAGCTCTGTTGTGTATGGTAACATTCATATTTACGTTGAGATTGTTAACGATGCTATCAGAAGCCTGCAAACGTGGCACCAGTAGAATTAAAAAAATTATATAGTTCCACCTTCGCATTTCGTGTGTCTTGCCTAAACTGTATTGAATCCAAAAATCTATTTTGTGTTGGGGAAATCGCCATTTAATAATTGATTTTGAAGGGATTTAATGCCAGAACGAAGTCATTATCACACTCTAGACTTTATAATTTTTAAATGCGTTAACAAATCATTTTTTTACATTTTAAAAACATAAAATGCCATAAAATAATTTTTGGTTTATTGTGAGTGCTATTTGATTTTAATTCTATTATTTATTAAGAACCATTTTTAGTCATTTTATACTTCTAAAAATCATTTTTTTACATTTTAAAAATACAAAATGCCATAAAATAATTTTTGATTTATTGTGTGTGCTATTTGATTTTAATTCTATTATTTATTAAGAACCATTTTTGGTCATTTTATACTTCTAAACTTGTTTTGCCATATTTGGGCATTCCTTTGCCAGATTCTGACTGTTCAAATGCATTTGCAATATCTTGAATTTGGCTTTTAACAACGGAACTAATGCGGAGTCAGCTGGAACGTCGGTACCATCCAGATCTTTCAACGTAAGCGTTTCCCTTTAAAACAAACAAAAGGTAAATTGTTGCAAATTATAATAAAATAATATGATTTTTAAACAAACCTTTTAAAGGGGCATGATGTATTGTGCAGCAGCAAAGCCTCATGATTTGATGATAATTTGTTTAAACTTTCATCGATTTCTTGGAATAACATTGAAGTGATGTCCGGCTTCAATTAAAAAAGTGTTTGGTTAACAACATATATTAAAATAAGTAAAAAAAAATTAAAATAAAGTGAATTACTTACTGACAAAGGGTTACTTTCTACCGCTTGGATAGTAGGCACTAGGAAAATTAAGAATAAAATATTCCACTTGCACATTTCAGTTGTGTTGCACAAATAACAGTGAAAAGGTGTTCTCTTTATTTATATTTATTTATATATATTAGGGCTTAAATAGTCTAGCATCAAATGCTATTCTGGAACAAATGCATTTATTATGGAAACTGTTACTTATTTTTTAGCCACAAAAGCATTACCAGTACAAATATATTTTCAACGGAAATATTTACTTATTTATTTCCATTTTATGGGTTGGTTTTAACATATCTGTATTAGAAATCTAAGTCGGTTTATCATAGTGTAAAAGTTTGTAAAAATTTGACATTCATTTATGTTTTATTTTCCATAACCTTTCCCTTGATCTCGACCCACTGTGCCCTAGCGATCTTTGCCTGAAGCTGAAGCATCTTAGCTGAGGCATCGTGAAGAGTTTATTAAAAGCCACGACAACGGCGACTGTTCCCGCTTGTCCCTACCACACCAAATCCTTTGTAAGGTAATTGCTCATTTGAGTTATAAACACGCACACACGGCCCCCATATATCCCCCATTCCCAGGTTTACCCACCATCCCGAGATGGCAATCGAGGCTAGGCCCAGAAAGGGCCACGTCCCCGCTTTGCATGTCTAACAATTGTTCTTCTAATTGCGTTTATGGACAGGCGAGAGAACTGGCCAGTCGGAGTCCGCTCCAGGCAAAGACCTCCAGACCCCCAGAACCCCGTCTCTCCCGGATGCCTTGTAAACGCAATCGGACAAGATAATCTCGGGATCGCAGCGTGCGCAATGATTTGCTGCAGCAGGCCAGAACCAAAAAGGGCTTACCACATGGGATGGCATACCCCATCTCTCTGTCCTCCCACCGAGGCATGCGGCTAGCATTTGGGTGCAACAAATTGCCGCCACGCATCTGCCCGACAGATAGAGAGAGCGGGGGACGCTGAGTGGAATTGAGTTGAGTCCCTCAAATTGGCACTGGCATTGAGGGAGAAATGCCTTACATATCGCATTTATGGTCTGCTTATTAAGTGGTGCAACAAATTGACAGCTCCAAAGAGCCTCCAGAACAGTTTCGCCATCAATTACCCCCAAACGATTCGCAGAAGAGAACGAACACTCGACCATCGACCGTCCGCAGTCGATATCCAGGCAACACTTCATTAAAAGTAAATAAGGTGTCCATGAGATATTGTGATAAGTCCTTCGACGAGGGTGTTGCTTTTCGCCCATAGACAATCGGGCACTTGGAGGAGTTACCACCATTTAGGTGTGATTTTCAGATGGAAAAATCATAAGGCTTTATTGTCGGAAAGCACCACGAACTTTGGGTGTTAACTTTTGGGTGTTATTAAATGGATCTGTTTTGCTGTTTACTGTGGAACTTTCCACCAAAATAACATCTCTTAATCAATTTTCCACTCAAGAGTGGGCTGGATTTGTTGCTATTTCTAAAATTATTGATATGCCCTTAAGCCAAAATGTAGCGCATCATCATCGCATGCTCACCTATGATGGTCCTCGACAGTTCCTAACCGTAGGTAAAGGCAGCAAATGGTTCGTGCAATTGCCAGTTATGGCTGCGAGTGCAAAAAAAAGGCGCGCGTCAAATGCTGCATTGCAAAAAAAAAATAGAAAGACATATAAAAACACAACGAATAGCCTGCAGATGTGGACCGCGGGCAACAATAACAATCTGAAGGAGACGGGCGAGTGTGAGTGTGTGGAAAATTGAAGACAAGCTCGCGCTCTCTAATGATAACTGCTGGAACTTTAAAGGCGCGAGATTGCGGAAATTTTGCGACTGCCAGCGGATGTCTATGGAGCTCTGCAGTTCTAAGGCCCTGAAACTCAGGGACTCTGAAAGACTGGGCAACGACAACAACAACGACGACGACGACGACAAGTGTCAAGTGAAGCTTAGATAAATTTCAAAAAGGGCAACAACATGGGCCAGTCCATGAGAAGGAAGCAGGCGACGATTGCTAGCCAGCTGACTAAGAGGAGATGCACAAAGCGAAAAGATTAAATAAATTTAATATAAATAATAATTTATTGGAGATTTCTAAGATCAAGTTTCTGGGGTTACAAATATCATAAAGAAGCCGTTCCCTGTATCTTTCATACTTTAGATGTATTTTGTATCTTGTATTGCATATTTCAAATAAATCTTTTTGAGAATCCTCACCTGTTTTAGGGACTTTTTGTAAGTGTAAAGTTAAAGTGTTTTGAAATGAAATGAAATGGCCAAGCGACGAAGACCAGGCCTCACCTTGCCATGCCGCACAAGTAGCCAGCAGGCAGGCAGTCAGGCAGCGAAGCACTCCATCCTCTAAGCCCCATCCTGGTCCTCAGTCCATCCTCTGGCGAATCTTCTGAGTGGCATGCCATGACTGCCTCCGCTTCCTGCTTGTTGCTGATGCTGCTCGTATTTGAACTTCCAGACACGCTTTTGGCCCTTAACATTTTTGACCGTCATTTTGCCGATATAAATTCTTTAGCATCTCGTCGGAGGCTGCTGGTTCTTTTCTTTCTTTCTGCCAGAGATACAGATACAGGGGAGAGGGCGGGATATCGCTTCGGGTTGCACTTTCTTCGTCGTGCCAGCAAAAGTGTAGATCAGCGCGAAATCTAATTTATGCAACGTACAAGAACATACAACATGTTGCACGATGATGAAAATGCGGCAGCCAGCCAGCAATATTTTTTAATAAAAAAAAATAAGAAAAGAACCAACAGCCGCGGCAAGACAATCGAGCAGCGACAACAACGACGCATGTTTTATGACTCTCATTGTCATTTATGCAAATTAGGAAACGGCAATGGCTCAGGTAGAGCTGCTGCTGCAGGAGCAGAGTGCCCCAAGATGATACCGATGCCGATGCCAAAAGCCGATCCATGGCCACTTCTAAGCAGCGGCGCAAATTTCCCACCAAACCCTGAACTGCCTGCCTGGCTGGCTGCCTCGTGGCCTGAACTTTTTGTGTCATGGCCTAGGATCTGGGAGCCAAGCATTGGTGTCCCCTGGCCCCACTCCCAACTGAAGGACCGATGATTATGAGCAACATGTTTTATGATATCTGGCGGTGATTTATTATCATTTGATTTAAAAAGCAGTGGACGGGACACACATCAATACATGTGGCTCTGCTGTGGTCATAGCCAAGAAGGATGAGACATGGCGTTATTTATAGTTATAGGCCGGGACCTTCGCCGAACACTGGTCACTGGTGGTCACCGGGATGGGGTTGGGTATGAGGATGTGCTTGTGGCAGTGCCTTGCATTTCATGCTTATTATAGAAATGTGCGCTTTTATGAGGCCTGCCCAGCATGTTAAAGGTGGAGAGTGAGAGCATGAGAGCGCCTTTTGGCGATTTTAATTAGCGCAGCTGGCTGATCTTAGTCCGCTGGGCACTTAATTAGCCTCATGGGGCGATGGCGGAACGTTTGGTGAAGTTACAGTTGAATTGCTGGGCACCTCTAATTAGCCTTAGGGCGTCGTCTTCTTTTAGGACCAGTCTAGACTTAAAAGCCATTATGGCTGGGTGGGGTAACCTGCCACCCCACCTAAAACAAAATAGTGAAAATAGCCACACATTTTAATGATGAGCTATTAGCATATAAGAGTTTAATCTTAAAAGAGGTAATAATTTCGTGATATTATTTTCTAACTTCAACTTTCCACTTCAAACATGAGAAGAAATATCTCTGCATACTTTCAGGATTTTGATGAATAAAAACGTTTTGCTTAAAGAAACAAACCAAACCCTTTGCCTAATTAAATTGCTAAACCAGAGAAAATTAATGTAATCCAATTTAATGGGCCCTAAAGGGAGCTCCCTGGCCAACCACTATACATGCTTTGCGAGGAAGCTATGCTAAAATAAGAAAATCATTTAAAAAAAATTGTTTCAATAGAACATCTAAATCCACCGCCATCCTCAGGGTAATTCCACATATTTATGCCGATCGTGCGGACAGCATTACTCAAACTTGATGGCCAATTTGCAGGCAGACAAAACCACCTCCTTCTTCTTTATTCGCATTTTTATGACGCCCTGCCATAAAAGCTGTCATTCATTAGGGCCGTGATTAGCCAGGATTAGACCGGCTTTGAGCGCTGGTGTTGTTAGCTAAGGGCCCATTAAGGACGTCTCATGAGGGGCTGAAGGAGAGCTACACACCTGGACCATTCTCATCAAGTTCCCACTGCGATGGCTTCGCTGATCGTAACTGGCTGGCTGTAGTTCCGTTTGCATAACTATCCGCTAGCCAGGCGACGTCATCGATGCCGGGTTATCATCTCTTGACACTCGGAGCCGCATCATCCCACTCCGTCGTTCATGTGCTCACCGGTTCACTATAAATAGAATCTCTTGACTCTGGGTTTTGCTTAATTTTATTTAATAATTTATTACTTACCTTCACATACAATCTTTAACGATGCACTTGAGCTTTACAACTAATTAAACTGATGCGATTCCTATTCCCCCATTGATTCCAGCCACTTTGCATTTACATGCAATTAAATGCCCATTCACGTGCCTCGGGAACAGCAACATCGCTTGCTATGATGACATCACCATTAAATCTTCCCTCAGCAATTTTTGCATCATCGATGTTACGATGCTTCGAGAATGTTTGTATGTAACCTCTGGGATTTTCTTTTTTGGGGAGATAGAGAGGGACTTATTGCCGTTGTCCGTTAGCCAAATCGGCTTAACTGCCGCCTACTCGCAGGCCCAGAATTGGCTCTGCCCATGGCGAGTCCTCCTTTCAATTGCAAATTTAATTCAATCATTGCCTATAATTTGGCACACTCACTCCAGCAGGCTGGGAGGGCACTCCAGTGTCTGCGTCCGGAGGAGTCTGCTGGCTGGAGTGCACATTTAACAGTTAAATGTTGCTGCGGCGTTTGCATTTAACACGCGCAAATTGCTGCTGCAACAACTGCCGGCTTTGGTAACTGCAGGGATCTAAACTCGGAGCCAAGACACGGCCACCATTAGAAATTCTAATTTTCGCAATCATGGGCTTTCGGAGTCACCCACCCACTCGCAGGGAGAAGAAGATGCAGATGAAGGTGGCAAATATGTAAGTCACGTTGCCATTTCGAGTGGTTTTGGGTCGGGCTTTGTTTGGTGTTGCCATTGACAACGGCAAAGGCAGCAGCAGCATCGGCGGCAACAGCGGCGGCAGCGGCAATGTTGTATGTTGCCTAGATGCCGCCGTAAACAATTGCGATAAAAAAGCGTGCGAATTTCTCACGAACCTTTTGGTGTATAGACCAGGCCGCACACCCCGCCTCGGCCGCCTCGTATCGACTTTGACTCTAACCCAGCCACCTATATTGGCCATGGCCAATGCCAAACACAGAGAGCGACTCGTCTCCGCATGTTCTTGGCGACGGCGGTATTTGTGCTTTGATTGCCCAAATCCAAGCAGCAACATCGAGCGAGCAGCAACCAGCTACGAGCAACTAGCCACATCCAGGGTTTGGGCTCCCCTCTTGGCCCCCGAACAAGTTTTGCCTTAAGTGGGCTGTGGGTCAAGCCATGGCCGGCACATTTTTGTGTGGCTCTAATGATTTTGGCATGGTACAATTGATTGATTGCTTGATTGAGTGCATTGAACTGCGACGGTCAAAGGCAAAGGTAGAGGCAGAGGCCCTGGCAGAAAGGTCAATTGGTTTGTCAGCAGCCAGGGCCACTCTCAGTGTTGTTGTGTGACAACTTTTCCATGTTGTTTTGCAGCAGCTCACGTCTAGGAAATTGTCCAACTGTTGGGTTTATTATTTCGATTGCAGAATCTCCACACACACACACACACTCAGGGGAGGAGGGATTCCTTGGCACGTAGCAGCACTTTGGGTTCCGTCTGCCTGCAACTTGCAGCATCTTCCCGGTGTTGTTGTGTCTGCACCGCAGCAGCGGCAGCAGCACCACTTCTAATGATCCAAGCGAGGTCGTTCAGCCAGAGATCTGTAGCCTGCCTGCAATTCTTCTCCAGTTTCTTTTCTTAACTTTTCTTTTTGCTTCTTTTCTCTGCTCTCCTCGACAGTGTTTTTTTGCCCCCATACCATGTCTTGCCTCGGCTTGTCCATGCTTATTTTCTATTACTGCTTTTTCCACTTAAGGCCATTGCACTTTTTACGTGCATGCCATGGAGGGCCATTGCCGTTGCTGCTGCTGCTGCAGCGGCTGATGTTGCTGGCTGTACGTGCAAAGGTTGTGAAAATGCTGAGACCGGGACTCAGACTGAGACTGAGCCTAAGACTGAGGCTGTGTCTATGTGTATGTGTGTGTGGAAAAGCTGGCAACAAATTTTGCGTCATGCTTGGAAAAAATGAAATGGAGCGAAAAAATGTTGAGCTGGACAAAGTCATAGCCTGCACTTGGACTATGTTGCTGATGCAACTGCTGCTGCTCCGGCTGCTGCTACTTCTGCTGCTGCTACTGGTTGCCAGGGAAATATGGGACTTTTTAGGTTCGTTGACTTTGAACATTGTATTGGCATTGTTCTTCTCACTTTATTATTTGCTTTGGCCAACAATTCGCGTGCAGTAGCCACAACAGCAGCCGAGAACAAGAACAAACCGAGAGCCGTGGAAAACAAAGCGCATATAATTCATAGCAGAAGAGAGGCACTGGCAGCAGGAGCGCTGAATCAGAATCGGAGGAAGGCCTGGCCCTTTCATTAGACGCAGACTGGGCAAACTTTATGCATCCTGCGCGTTGATTTCCATTTAAACGACAGCGTTAGAGCAACAGAAGCTTCTGCTGCCGCAGTTGAAAATAAAAACGAAGCCTGGCCGTCTATAAGCTAGCTTCCTTGATGCTATCCACTCTGTTTGGAGTCGAGTCGAGTCGAATCGAGGCGAAAAGCGAAAGAACCCATTAAAATAGCCAACTGCAACTGTAGCAAATGCAACTTCTCCTTGGAGCGGCAACGCGGTAGGTTGTGTTGTCACACGGACCAAGTCAGGCACTTTGATTTGCAGTGGCGACCCAGGCGGACACGACCGGTGACAACTTTGACCACCGGGGTCCAGGAAAGTGGCGGCGATACGAACAAGGCCAGATCGTGGCTTGACTGCGAGTCCAGCAGGGTTTTTCGGTTGAAAATAAAGTTCTAGAAAATAAAACCAATATTTTATAAATTCCATTAAGGGTTTTTTACATAATCAAGCACTAATAAAGCGATTAAAATATTTAATAATTATAAAACAAAGGGGTGAAACCTAATGGTTCTATTGTAAAATAAGTGAATCATAAAAAACCACGTATAGGTAATATTAAGTTAATTTTTTCTCATATTTTATGTTTCTTTAAATTTTACAGCTTATAGACCCTCCTCTTGGCATCCCAGCCTAGTTCAAGATACCCATCAACGTTAAATTAGATTGGCCACAAGCCCAGGAGCCTGCTTTCCCAAGCGATTCGATCCAGTATGGCACACCAAAGCGTACCAGAATTGGGACGCAGTCTTGGGCCGGGCACGTAATGTGGTCACTCGATTCGTGTGCCTGGGCCTGGGCCTGGGCGCAAGAAAGAAAGCTGTTTTGGGAGCATTACGGCGTCTGCGTGCAGCAATTAGTGGCAAATTGCATGGGAAAATTCTATCGCGGAAATATGCAAAAGATGTGCGCGGGCGCGCGAGCCTCAAGGCCTTTGAAATCAAAGGCACGAACTTGCTGCTCGCTAACAGTAAACCCGAACGAAGCTGCTTAGTCCGCAGCCACTTGCCGATCGATCAGAGCCAAGTCAGTGGAAAATTTCAATAACGAATCACTATGATTACCATTTAGAACGGAGGGAGATGGCCAAAGTCTTGACTCGTTCGAACTTTTTGGCTTTAAAATTGGTAAGGCTAAGTGCTCAATAAGAAAGTTGTGAGCTTAGGGATACCTTTTAAAAGTCTCGAAAATTGTTTTAAATTTGCTAATAAAAATAAAAAATATTTAAAAGAATGCAGCCAAAAAAAGAGATAATATTAAAGTTATAATTTTCTATAAAGTAGCATTTTGAAGAATAAATCTTTATGCAATATTTAAATATATATTTTATATATCATCTTCTATACATTTTGTATAGAAACTCTTTCCCAACCTCATCTACCCTAACTTCCAAGTAAAATAATGGATATTCCCAACGGTGGGCGACGAGTTTACTTCCTTGTTTTCGACTAAACAACAAGAAGAGAAGCAACAAAATCGAAACCTTAACCTTAAACTTGCCATCAGGGACCGCGGCCACCCGCTGATGATGCTCCTCCCCCCTTCAGTTGTGTGTTGCATTTGTAAATTTGTTAAGAAAATCAAAGAGAGCAGCGGCGAGATCGGGGCGGAATGATGGTCAACAACAAGAGTTGCATGCATGCAGCGCATTTGACGTAATGGCTGCAAGACAACAGCAACATCAACAGGGAGAGGCAGAGTTCATTACTCCACTTAAGGGAACTACTCGGAGGCCACAGCTGCACAAAGTTGAGCATTTCGCTATTCTGCAGAGGTCGCTGAGCCATCATCATCATCTTGGTCGCAGTCTCCGTTTCTAAGGTCTCTTCCTCTGCCTGGCAGATGAATGTGGCTGTGGCTGGGGCTGAGCCTGAAGTGGGCGGTCAAGGAAGTTGTCGGTTTTCGTAAATACTAAACATTTGCCAATATGCTAAACGGGTTTTTTGTTTTTGGCCTCTGCTCTGCTCTTCTATTTCTATAGTTGGCCTTAAGGTTAAGGGGAAATCATTCCGAAGGAAGATGTTCATCTCCTCCGACTGGTGGCAACCTGTGCATATAAATTGCGGTGCCATTGGCCGGCGGCCCCCGTAATTGGTTTGGGGCTTTTCGGCCAATTGTTATGAACATGTCAAAGTTAACGACTTTGACTGTCAGCTGGTCAAAGTGTTAAGTGGCCACAGCAGAACGAGGTGTTGCTGCTCCCGCTCTCTCTCTCCCTCTCAATCTTTCTCTCTATAAATATGTCTGCCTGTGGAAAGTGGCCATCTGGCTGCTTGTGGATTGTGGGGGCTTTTGTAAATAACAATTTATCTTCTTAATAGCATTAAATTGCAACTTCACAAAGCATGTGGGCACGACCGATGGGCCTTAGAATAGTGCAAGACTTTGATATGCCCCTTGGGGCTGTTCCACTTAATCGCCAGCTAGATGGGCAGCAGTCAGGATAATTGAAAGCCTTTGATGGTCCAAAGTTTAGTCAGAAAGTTGATTGAATTGTTGGTGAAACGACGAGCGATAAAGAGGTTAGAACCCAACCTAAATCTGGGTGCCACAGTGAGCTCTTGAACTCGAAATAAACCATAAATCATACGTCTCTGGATTTAGCTCAATGCCAAAACTTCCTTTTTCAGATCGAATCAAAGCCTAAAATGAATATAACCTTTTATAGAATTATCGATTTGGTTACATCTTAATAAACGTGCCGCCAACTTAATTAATGCAAATGCTGATAGCTCCGGCAGATCGGTTGAACTAACCTTAGACATGTACTTAAGGAGTAAAACCAGTTAATGTTGATATTTGGCGCCTGGCATAGATGAAGTATTTAAATGGCATTACGATACATAATTCATTGTTTGATTTGCGATTAGAAGTCATAGATGCTTATGACAATGGCGTCATCATGCACATCATTCGTTCCTCGGCCTGCAAACGTGACACGATCTCTGCTGCTTTTTTTTTTTGCTTTTGCTAGCCAAAGTACTCAATTAAATAAAATAGGTAAGCCAAGCACAAGCCACTTGCAAAAAAAAAAAACACGTAAGTCCGTTTGGCTTGTGTCAAGCGCTTCTGCTGCCTCTCGATTTCCATGTGTGCGGAACGGAATGGGGCGTGGTCGAGGCGGATCCGAACCTGCGACTAGCTGCTGCATCATGCTATATGCTCCGAGCTCCAAGCTCCAAGCTCCATACTCCATGTTCCACGATACTCCCTCCCTCCACACTCCAAATCCAATGCCCCATGCCGATTGTGAAGTGTGCAAAACTTTCAAACACCTCTGCTGCTATTAATAGCAGCAAATATTATTAATGACTGGCCAGCAGCCAACTGTGCTGACAATCTAGCCAGTGCACTGTGGTAGCCATGCAGCAGCTGGAACGGAATTTAATTTAATTAAACGTAGGGAAAACTATAGCATTAGGGCTCTGGGTATTTAATTAATTTGGTTCGAGGTTTTTTGCATGGAAAATAATACAAAAAATAAGTAATAAGTGGGAGAGATTTGGGAATGTAATAATATATTTTAAAAGCTTTCAAAGATCTTCAACAGCCCCAACAATTTTCTACTCAAACCCATCGTACCTTTGGGACAATTGAAATGCAAACGAGCTGGTGACCAACTGGTAGGTAGCTTCGACTGACTGCCAGTAGCAGGTGCAGTTGCCATCAGGCCAGGCAGGCCATGTGTGAGCTCATCAGGCGGCACGCACCCGGCGATGAACGACCTTGGCGAGGGAGCAAGCATCAGGGGGCGGCGCATCGCATCAGCATTGCAATAATTGACACGCGTCCCCAGCATCAGATCAGCATATTAAATTGCAATTAACAGATAATTACGGCCAAGTGTTATTGCGCAGACAGCGTGTAGAATCGCCTGGAATTGGCCGAAGATGAATGTATGATGAGAGGAGGTTATTGTTCCGAATCGATTGTCAGCCTTTCCAACGCCTTTTCCATTCGATCCAGTGCCCAGGGAATCGACTAGTGGAGCACATGTCAAATTGATTTGTTGTGGCTTTTCCCCCAGCATGCAACCAATGAGCTGTGACAGGGAAAACCCTTTCAACTCAGCCGATCCGTGCAGCTTTCGTGTACAAATATTTGGTTGCAAATCAGCGGAAATTCTTAATTCGCCAAAAACGTCTAAGCTGGGAGTGGTGATGCAAATTTATGGCTGCCTCAGAGGTAACATTTGATTGTATTTTATTTTATGTAGGTTTATGTGGAGATTTTTTTTAAGAAATAAAATCTTAGAATACAAGTTCTTGAACTAAAAATGCTTCAGCAAGGAACTCGACCAGAAAAAATATTTGTTAATGCCTTATTATCTAGCGAAGATTCTCTAAAGATCGATAAGAAACTCTAACACTTTATAAATAAAAAATGGGGAATGTATATCAAGAGGACAAGTCTATTTCAAAAATGTATTTGTTATTCTTATTATCTTAATTTTTGTGTACTTTTATTTTGTATGACGTTTGTTTTCAGTGTCATTTGTTACTTAAAAGACCACATTTAATGGTCACAGTTAGCTAACTCAGCTGCTCCACATACACTTGAACCTAAATGACCTGAAAATGTTTTCGCTTTTTCACATAAAACAAAAAACCCTCCAAGCCCAAGTTGCAACTTTAATTTCTCAATTCTGGCCTGCATTGGTAATACCCTGTAAAACCCGGAAGTACTGCTTGATTGGACTTATATTTAAGCTTAAAATAAATCTTTAATTACAAGAAAGAATTTTAAAATCCTGCAACTTATTAACCATAAAGATGTCTGCCAAAAATTAACCCATTTTATAAATACCAAGAGGTACCTATTAGTGTACCCCTTTTCACTCTAATGTTCTTTGTTATTTTAACCTGAACTTTTTTACTCTGGGAATTATCTGCGCTAAATTATCGCTGCTTCTGTCGCCTTAAAGCTGTTGTTCTTGCTTTCATTTGTTGGAGCAAGTGACGCGTCTGAAGATTCTCCAAGATCTACAGTTTCCATTGTTTTCCAGCCCGACCGACACTTTTCCCGCCACTCAACGGTGCTTTCTGTGTTGCACCTGACTGCGTTTAGATAAATATTTTTCATTTTTTTATGACAGGAAATTTGCAGCGTGAAGAAAAAAAAAGATGGAATACCGTGACATGTTTGCCTGCGGAGATTTATTTCCAATAAAAGTATATTCAACATTTTTATGGCTGCCCCTGCCGAAGTCACAAAGCATAATAAAAAGTGCAAACAATTATATAAATTGTACAGAAACATGGTCAAGCGCAAATTTCATGCACTGTTGCCCGATGGTTTTGTTGGCCCAGTGACCTTGAATAAAATATATATATATATATGTTTATTTTGCAAACCGAATATTGTTTTTGGCAAATTAGCAAATGCAAATAATGGCTAACAACGGATATGTGTCATTGATATCGGTGTCACTTGGCGTATAATGACACTGAGCCACAAAATTTGAAGTTTTTTGTAGAAATATGCATTATATTTGGAGTGTTTTTTATTAAAAATCATATGAATATGTATAATTTGTAAATTGTAAATATATAAAAAGAAAAAAACCTATGTAAGGGGAATAAAACAGCCAATAAATGATTCATTTCCCTTTGTATATATGCTTTTTATAGTTTTTTAAGCTCTTTGTCCTCTGTATAATTTTTATATTCATTTAAATGTTTTTTTAGTAAACCAAAAACCCCACAAAAAGCTTAATAAAGCTTGTAAAATCCCCCCATATTCCTTTTATAATTTTTTTTAAAGGCAACACTTTACATAAATCAATTCCTTACCTACAAGGTATAAACAAATTTATCCAGCTTTAAAATTCTGCCCATTCTAGCTTGTTTAATATTCTCCAAGTTTGGCTTACTCCAAGGTCGATTCTATTTGTCAATTTGATTGTCGAACACATGTTAAAAAGGTCCCGCCACTGATGGGAATTATGCAAAATAAATCGCATCTACTGTGTCTTTAAAAGGCATTTTATTTTCGTTTAGCCATGTTGGCTTTATGTTTACCTGTTGATGGCATTTTTAATTAGACACTTACTAAGCGATTGCCGCCGCTGCAACATTAGACGCGGCTGGAGGCCCAAGACCCCACATTGGGCAGAAGGCTACCCAGTCCAGGTCCCAGCCTCAACTCATCTCGGAGTCCGCTTCATTAGCATCGCGTTTTTGCTTTATGAAAATAGCGCTCGCATAAAAATTGATTGCCGCCAACAAAGCAATTCTAGCAATATACGAGACTCCTATATATATGGCCAGATATTTAATTATTTTCTACAATTACATACAATGTATGTTTGTCTGCTTGCCCCCTCTCATTGTGGATTATATTGGCGACAGCATTGTATAATCTTATGATCTCATATCCTTAGACTTGAAAGGCTTAATGGGGGATTTTTTTTAAGCTATAATGTGTCAGCATTATTGATTTTATTGGCTTGAAGAAGATGTCAAGTTGGACTTGACAGCATAAAAAACAACTGTCTAATAAAGTCAAATAAATTTAGCAAAAATAAATACTTTAAAAATATAATAAATCGTTGAATCAATCTTTAAATAAAAACACAGTTAAAAATCTAATAAAGAGAAATCTTGCAAATATCCTGTATTTTCTCCCCTCCCATCTCCGGCTTAAAGTTCATTGTGCTCAATCCCAAAGATAATTTTCGGCTATCTGGCGATCACGTGCTAAATGTCGGCGACGGCGTTACGCAATCGAAATGGCATATGTAAAGCCTACTGATCGGATTGATTGACGGAACTGTGCTACACGATCCGATCGCACTGTCGGCGCTATTGTCGTCCAGCCAAGACCAATCCACGCCCATGTCCGAGCTGAATATAGCTGAGATCATTGGTAAAAGCTCATGTCGCAATACTACTGCTCGTAGCAACTGAACAAGCTTGCTAAACGGTGGTATGTGAGCGGAATAATGTAGCGGATCTGGCAGGCAGGCACTCAAGTCGGTAGCAGCGGACACTTTTACGATGATTTAATGAGACCGCGCCGCCTGGCACTCCGGCGCGTAACACCGGGGCATGGAGAGCGCGGACCAGAAGTGGCACAGTTTTCTACTTGAATGTATTTCTTCAACGCTCGGGGCACTGTCGAGAGCTCGAATCAAATCTAACTGGAGTGCCAAAGTGCCATAGAGAAACAAACAACATTATTCTGAGCAGAGCTTCGATTTGAAATAAACAAAATCCCCTCGCGATAATCAAGGGGCCAATTCAAGTTGCCTTTATTGAGGGCTTGTGGTTCTTGAAAGTGTTTTCTATCTTTTTGTGGGTAATATACTCTTTGTGAGAGCGTTTTAACTGGAAGATAAACTATTATTTATCTAAATCAATTGTTTACTATTGGAATTAAATTATTAGAATTATTAGATTTCTGCTCTTAAGGATATTTTAGTTATAGTTTTTGCATTGATATGAATGATATATAATCTACACCTACAAAGGGTATAAATAGGTCGCCTTCTGTCTCCGCCCGTTCGAACCTTTCTTCAGTTTTATTTCTTCGTTTTGGCACTTGGCTGAAATGAATAATGATTCATAACTGTGGCCTGGGTGTTCCGCGCTCCACTCCGCTCCCTGTTGGACTGTTGTTCGATTCTTGAATTCGATGTACATGTCGTTGGTATCTTGTTCCTACAAATCGCGTGCTGATCGAGCACTCGCTGTACCCCGGCAGCACCTGCCCTGTGTTCCTGCCTCGCCCTCTCTCTGTGTGTGTTTGACAAGAGCGCTACACACGATTTTAATGATTCCCTGCGGTCGGTCGGTCCGACCGATCGTAGCTCCCCAATAAGAATTATGACTTTTTCAATGTGATTTCATTAATTCTGGAGGCCGCCCCCTCCTTGATCCCCCATTGTGGCTGTCTTCCTGCGCCGTCTGCGATTCTCCGCCGTTGGTGTTGATGGGTGACTTTTACTTGGAGGCCCCCTCTGGCCATCAACGCTTTTGGTTTTCTAATTTCGGCTTAGCTTCGGAGTTGGCAAGCGTGTGCCAGTTCCTTGAACTCGTGGCCAACGGCAGGGCAACTTAATTAACTTTCAATCACTTCTCAAGTTCTAGAAGAAAAAAAAAGAATAATTCATGGTGCTCGGTTGAGGGGTCGTTGCATAATGGCAGCCAAAAATAACGAAAGAGGGGCCTTGGGTGAGGGTATTGAAATTATACAATATTATCAAGAAGTGGAAAATCTGGAATTTGTATTTACTAAAAATATAGAACCTGGAATCTTTAGCAAACTAAGCTTCAGATTGGCAACGCCCTTCACATGGAAACTTTATCTTAAGAAAATACATGTAATTATTTTCAGGTATTTAAGATGGAATTTGTTGAATCCTTCCTGGTTTCCCACAGGCTAATTGCATTTTGGCTTTCGGCACATAATTTGATCCAAATTAAACCCAGTTTGGTATAATAAATTCTAGCTCATTTCAAACGAATTCCAAAGCCAAACTCTGAGTGGCATTTGAATAGAAGAGATGCCCGCTCAGTGCCTGCCAAACTGTGCCGCCGATTAAGTCGGTGATCTCATTGTTGTCCAAAAGGCCAGGCAAAGCAGGCGTGCAGAATTCCGGCTAAGATCAGACTTCTTCTTCCTCCAGTTCGGTTTCCCCTTAAAGGAAATACACTGATTTTGAGTGAGTAGTTCTTGTCTTTGTTTGGCTTGTGGGCTGTTTTCGCTTCGCTTTGTTCTAATTGCGCTTGACTGATTTTAATAGCCGACTTGTGTTCGACTGTCCGGCTATATGTTATTAATCAAGAAGGCCTGGCGTCGCCTCTTCCCCTTTTATTGTATTATAATTGCCTGGAATCATGGCCATGTTCGGTATGATGTCACCCCAACCACCCGGGTAATTTGTCACTCATCAAGAGGAAACAAGAGCCGAGACTAGAAGAGGGCCCTCTTCTTCCCCTCTAACCAAGCAAATCAATGCCAATGACCACAATCCGTCTAAACACCTACTCTTCTGCGGCAGCAGCCTCAAGCCCGAAGCCTCACGCCTCGCGCCATCTTCATCTAAATTCCCATCTCCCATCTCCATTTCTATCGCAGGCTCTGCCTCGAAGGCTGCGACCAGGTCCAGTTGATGCCACGTCCATAAACTGTGCGCTTGTTTGTTGGTTTTTAATTGGCAGCGCCATAATCTATCATTAATTTTGCCATAAATTGTTTCCATCAATGCGAGGGCTGCCGATCCGGTTGCCAGCCAGCGCCCCAGCGATCGCTTTTATTTATTTTTATTTTTCTATAAAGCGTATTCTTTTTATCTGCGTTTGCAAGATTTATGCGCGCGGCTATAAAATAATATGCTGCCATGGCAACGCCAGAGATCCAGCCAGCTAGCTAGCCAGACGATTCGCAGACGGGAGGCTGGGGTATGGGGTGTGGATAAGGCATGGGGACTGACTCCTTTGGGCCGCATCCTTTGGGCCAATGCCAACTATTTAACTGGCTAAAAATAGCGCCTGGCTCACACACAAACACATACCGCAGCAATTGCAATCACTCAGTTTGTTGCTTAAGTCTTTTGTTTTATTTCTGTTTGCATTTTTCAGTGTCAGGCTGCCGCTGCTGCTGCCTGCTGGCAAGGATGAAGGCAATCGGCTGGGGATCGCCTCCTCCTGAAAGTGAGTTATGCAGTCAACAGTTCATAGAAAATATCTACCCAGTGTCTGTGTGCCGCTGCTGCTCCCAAAGATCAGCCAGCATACACCAAGGTATATTTATTTCATCACAATTTAAAGTATTTCCCTTGGTGCCAGGCGATAGTGCTTTGATTTCTCATCTAAAACTGCTGACGACGTTCAATGATTGGCTTAGCAAAAAAAGTGAAAAAAGAATTTTAGGAAATATTCAGCTTTACTTAAAATATTTGTGGGCATTCTCAGGATGCTTTGCTTTAAGTAAAACAAAAACCCCCTTAAAGAATCCTTTAAAATGCTTTTCCAACTAATATCTCACACGATAATCGACTATTTTTCAAGTGCATGTTGTGGGGATGATCATATATCAGAGGATGCTGTCTTGATCGATTCCAGTTGGCACATAGAAACCCCAACCCTTTGGCTTTCACTGGCCATCAAACGCGGAAGACCGGCAGTCTGTGGCAGAGATTTCAATAAAACAACGCCAATGGGCTAAATGGGGTATTGGGTATTCATGACGGACCAGGGAACAGGGAACATGGAACCGCCGAAGCAACAACCAAGCGGACCATTCACATACACACATTTTGTAATAAAATTAATGACACGTCATTACCTTAATATTGTTGTTACAATGTGAGCCCCGCAAGTACTACTCGCACTCGCATCGTGCCATGCTCTTGTTGCGGGCAAGGCCTGGCCTGGCCTGGACGTGGACGTGGACTCTGGCTTGGTCTTGAATGCGCAGACCCTGGAACCGTTACCAGACTCGGTCCAGAGCTGGAGGGTGAAAAAATTTCTTCATTCTTTTGGGCCAGCACCCGTCATTAGTTCTAAAGCATTTAGCGTTTAAATTGATAAACAACATTTACATGCAAATTGCGGTCATTTAGCGATAACATCTTTCTGAGTCGCCCATTCAAACTGTGGGGCAGGCAACGGTTCTCATGCCCCTTCTGCTGCTGCTAATGAGCCTGCCTGCCTGCACTTAATGGCCACTACTGGTAATTGAATATTAGCCCGTACCAGAAGTGGGTCTAGAGCGGAAAGAAGATCTTCTTCAATCGCTGCGAAGCTTGACAAATTTGCGCGGGGTCAGTTCCGTAGTCTTTCGGTGGTGGGATTTATGCGAGATCGGCACGACATGTTGTGACGCTGTGATGTGGCATCTTAAATGCCAATAGTCGCTCCCCATTGATGCCTCGGAATTCGTGTAATTGCCCTGCCCGGCCAGAGCGATGTCCGCCTTTGTGACAAGGACTGTGACAGCCAGATAAACGTTAATTGATGGTGCGTGATGTGAGAGAGCCAGGATGGTATGGATTCAGTTGGTTCTGGAAGCCAAGCTGAAGCTGAGGCTGAAACTGAAGAAAGCCTCCACTCACACACCCACTCAGCGAACGATAATCTCCGCGGGGCACTTCCTGGTTGCACTTGGCCCGCAAAATTGCACAATTGGGATGCGCATTTACTTATGCAAATTATACACAAACTGTATACAGTATACAGCATTTGCCCGGGACGATGAGCAAAATATTAAAATATTTTTTATGACTTAATAAAACATTTTTTATTAAATTCGAGCAGACGGCAGAGCCACAGTCCGGCATTTCAAATGCAAATCGCATGCAGAGCCACAAAGAGCAAAGCGCCTGCGGCCCAGGCTTGGGCTTTAGAATTTGAAATATCTTTGAATTGCAACTGCCAATCGTGCATGAAGTCGGACCGAGAGCCAGGGCTATAGCCTCAACTCCACAGTTCCCGCCCCTTTCGACCTCCACCGAGTCCCATTCCATGTCCAAGAGGTAGCAAAAGTAAATGTTTAAAACATAGCGCCGCCGTGCACTTTTCTCTCAAGGCAAGCGTATAATTTAAATTTAAATTTAAAATAAATAAGAAAAGTAAGATGGAGCAAACAGGGAGTAGGGTGTTAAGGCACTCTAGATAGCCTGCGAAGGGAATTATAGAATTATAGCAAAATTAAAAATTGTATAATGCAAAAAGTATGCATTTCGGATATTATTTCGATAAAAGAAAATGTAATGAAAATCTTATTGTATCTCAGTTTATCTTTATATACATTTCGGAACTGTTTATGAACCAGTTACCTCTTCCAATTAATATACAAAATTCAAATTCTCCCTTGTGCATACAACCTACCTGCTGGCTCAGATCATATATCACAACCCAAACCGATATAGCCTTAAGGCTAAATACTTCAATTTCCCCATATGATAAACCCTTTTCGCTAAACCCATATGCCCCAAAAATAAAGAGTTTAAAAATTCACAAGGCAGACCACATAAATCCAGAGCGATTGCTCGCCTGCTGCTGCTTTCATTTCAGCAGCAGGAAGAGCACTCACTCCAGCCTCCAAAATCGAATGCAATTCAGAGTCAATCCAGAGCTGATCCCGCTGAGCGATTCGCTGATGCTGGGCAGTAAGTACGTAGTAGCAGGAGCTCATAAATCTCGCGGACATGTGCGTGTGACGGAGCCACCAACAAGGCGGCGATTGCGTGCCGGAGACAACCACAGATGGGAGTCTGCCAGAGTTCTTTGTATAAGGCGTGGCGCGGCAGAAATGCGAGAATTTCAGCGAGTTTTTGTGGCATTTCGATCTAATTAGACGAAATGCCAAAGATGCTCAATTGGCGCCTAAGTGTTTGTGACCAAACCTGGCAGCCTGATCTGATTAGGCATCGAGTGGAATCAAAGCGATCGCGCTTCTAATGCGATCTTGCCGAGATTGGGCATGGTAAACGAGATTCAACAATTTGTAGCCGGCGGGCCATAAATGGATCTCCTGTGCTGTAACGGTAACAGCAGCTCAGCTCAGCTGGCTGTGATTTTCATTTCAATTGAGTTATCTTCCGCAGTCCTCCTCTGAGCACAGACCACATCCATGTCCATGCCAGTGCCGTCCAGCAGTCAGCTTGATTTGCTAATTTGCGGTTAGCGTTAATGAACAAAGCGTCGAGAGAACACCAAACAGCTGGCCACCCACTCGGCCATAAAGAAGTTGGTCTGACACTGGCCAACGTTCTGTATTTTTTCGTTGCGGCCATGTCGGCGAACAGCTGGCTAATATATATGTAACGACTAACTGTACATGAAGCGACAATATATCTTTAACATCATGCAGCAGGCCGCGAAAAACATGGGGATTGAGCTTAGGATACGAATATGTAGTACCTTATTCAGGCTTAAAGCTTGTAAACATCTATTAACAACTTTAATTTAACCATCTGCCTGATACATACATATATACTTATTTGTAGATCATAAAAAGTAGTTTATTGCTGCATGCTTTTTAATTAATTTAATGTTATATTAAAGTTAGTACCTTCTTTGAACAATTAAACAATTTCTTAAATATTTTAGTGCCATTAATTAATATTAATTATTTGATTGTAAATAAAAACAAAGCTGCACCTGTCCATGTCAATCCATCAAACATACTAATTCCCAACCATAAAAAAAGCTCTTAAAAAAAAAAAAACTATAAAAAACTCAGCCTGTGGAAAAAACTGCATTAGATTCTCTATAGGATTATATACATTCAAGCAATTTTCGAATTCTTCTCACTAGTTTCAGCCAAGTTCATTATACCCAGCCTGCCCCAAGGATATCGGGCAACGAAGAGCCTGCCGGCGTACTGTGATAGCAGCAACTGTTGTTTATTTACTGGGAAGCCAAGAGTGGAGGATGCTGGAGTAGCAGAAGTAGGAGGAGGAGGCGGAGGAGTTACCGGTACCGTGTGCAAGCAGATAAAATCATTGACGACTGGCAGCCGCCGCGTATCCGTATCACGATCGCCCAGAAAAAGCACTCGCAATGCGAACGCTGCACTGCAAAAATAACTAGAGATACTTTTGAGATGGAAAAGGAAATACATATCCAAGGAGAAATAGCTTTTCCAAGGCAATGCCTGGTTTAATCGGAAGATTTCTTTATTTCCTCTCTTTAATCTATTCAATTTTTCCCTGTGCAGCCGAGCGCACTTGACTTCAGCTTTAGATCTACGGCGGGATGCGCTGGAAGCGGTGGCCTGTCCACACATTGCACTAATTATGTGGCTGCGAAGGAATCTAGCGGTTCGGCTGTAATTTTTGCCGCCGTTTCCGTGGGCGATGCACGGGTCTGGGTGAAATTTTTTTGGGCTACCACGGGACTCGCAGCAACTGCTGCGTGATCCGGCTGATGGGAGATGGAGATCAGCTCGCCGGGCTCACGGCCATAAATTAGAAGTATGTCATTTGGCAGCTACCGCGGGAGAAATACCCAAAGATCCAGAAGAGATGCAAGAGATCCAGAATCGGCATTCGCATTCGGCTATAATTTCAATGCCCAAGTCGGGGGAAGTGAGTCGACAACCCACTCTCTATGGATATCCAATTTCGTAATAAAGCATAACGAATTATATGCACTCGACTTGCTTTATTTCATCTGACTGGACTGTGGACTGTGGCGCGGTGACTGCTTCTGCTGTGGTTGTTGTTGCCCGGCCAGTTAACGGTTTTGGCCGGTTGCCTGTTTGGGAGTCTCGAGCCAGGCCGGTAGAAGAAATTGCATGCTGCAAACATTTCTGTCTCTCTGGTATGGTTTCTTTTTTTTTTTGCATTTTATAAAGCGAACCCAAGAACTCTCATCGAATATGCGATTTATGCGGCAATTTGTAAACGAAAATGGCTCTTGCCAAGAATTATTATTGTCCATCATGAAAGGGGAGAGCTGAGGGGCCGCTAAGCCGCAGAAGGCAAAAACGTTTTGAAACGTCCGGAGCTGAAGAAGAGGCTCTTAGCGGCATTTAGCAAATATTACGAATTTATACCCATTGAGCATACCATAAAAACAAAACTATTTTTCTGTTTCTCCCCCCTCGACCTAGGCCAGGCCTCTCCTTAATTTCTTTGAGAGATTTCTGGTTGCAGGAGAACTCGGCATGATGAATGCTTGGAGGATATAGTTAAATTATAGGGAATGGACCAGGAATTTTTAGTGGTTTTTAGTTGAGGAAGCCAGGAAGCTTTTGTAAGATATTAAAGCATTATTCAGAGAGGCCTTCGAATGGTATATAAATGATATATACAAATGCGGACTCCTGTATAAAATGCCTTTAATACTTTAACAAACCATTTAGAAGCCTAGCTGGTTTCTAGTATGGGTTTCAATACAGACACCTCAGTTTATGGTTTTCATTGATAATCCCTTGATCCTGGCACCAATCCTGACAACATAACTTAGATATCTGAACGGCAGCCAGATCAGCTCCCCAGAAGAGCGTCAAAAAACGCATAAAATTTGTTAAATGGGAAGCCTTGAACTTGACCCGGCCAAAAGCAGCAGCCAGCAAGCACAACAATAATAATAACAATAACTGAAGAGTCGCAAACGAAATCGAAGAAGGCTGACATTGACGCCTGGCGTGGCCTGTGGATCTGGTCTATGGGCAGCCCCAGTCAGTCGACCATGTAAGGGGTTCAACTTGTTTGGGGTCCAGGGAGCACAGCTTGAAATGTTATTACATGCGGGTGAAATATAAAGGTGAAAAAAGGTGAACAAGAGTGGAGAAAAAAATTAAACCTTTTGACACAAGGCGGAAAACGAAGATGGCGTTGCTGTGGTTGTTGTGGCCAACATGTGGATGCTGCCAATTACTTGCTGTAAGCCATCAACATCAAGCGATTTGGCCAGGCAGAAGTAAAAGCCACTCGTTGGCGGTGTTGGTGGTGTTGATAGCCATCTTCTTCAGCTTAATTTAGCATGTCTGCGCGGCTCAACACTTTTCGCAACGCAAAGGCAAGGCAAGCCAGCTCCAGCTAAGGCCATTACAAGTCCACATCCACATCCACAGCCACGTCCAAGTCCAAGACCAAGTGCAAGTCCCATTCCCTCGACTGCCAGCGACGGACGTGCCCATTTGGCAACTTGATAATCTCTTTCTTAAGCGCTGCGGCCAGCGCCAATCACTCAGGGCTCACAGCTCAGAGCCCCGGAGAACCCTTTTGGAAGAACACTCTATTCCAGCCCCCATTCCTCATCATCAAACGTGAGCGCTGTGTTCCTCTTTTCTGTAATTGTCTTAAATCAATCACAGAAAAGTGTTATTATGACAGCGTTATTAATCGTGACAGCGCACTCTGCAAATTGCCCGGGAACATTGGTCCCTGGTCCCTCGGACTCTTGGATCTGTCGGTCAGTCAAAGACTGTCTATATACTCCATGCCATGCCAATGCCATACTATGCGCCTAATGATTTGAACTTGGACCGACATTAGTGCATAATGCAGGGACTGAGGGAACCACCTCCTCTTCCGCCCCCTCGGGGAGCAGGGTTCCATCATATGCGGCCCACGCGGCGAATGCCATTAAATGCAAATTATTTCCATTTCTGTGCCAATTGCTGTGCTACTTTTGCAGCTCTCTGGCATAGAGTCTCGGCTTTCCACACCAACCATGTCCATGGCTGTTCCCAGTTCTATTTTGCCCCGTTCCTGTTCGTGCGCATCATCAAAAGCAAATCATCAGCCAAAATAGAAATGCCATTCCACGTACACACCGCTACCTCCAGCCAGAAGAAATTTCTTCGTAGTTTTATTGATTTTTCATGTTCTACAATTGGCCCGACCGCGAGCAACAGTGGTTTGAAAGCAAACGAGAAGTTTATGGGAAATAAATTAATTAAAATTACATTTTTAAGGCATTCCATTTTGTATACAAAACAAGGGTTACCTTTCCTTTTTTTTATCAAGTAAACAATTGAAGACTAACAATGAAAATATGATATAAATGTAGCTACAAGTATTAATAAATAAAATAATGTACAATTTGCATTAGTTTCACTGTACCTTCGTATAGAACGTCCATCATAATTGCGGTGCTGCTCGTTGTTCTGTGCATCTGATTAGAATTACAGAGCCAAGACAGGGGCAGAGAGAACTGGCTAGGAAATGTGATTGCGGCTGGCAGGAAATTGAGGTCAGTGTTATGATTGTTTTGCGGATGAGTTTTCTGCCTTTGTTTCTCCGGCATATTTTCGCAATTTGCGCTGAATTGGTAGACAGACGAGACCCCAATGGGCTCTGCTTGCTCTTTAGATGGGCATTCCTTCGGGGTTAGCCACAGACGATGGACACTCAACCCATATCACACTAACTCTTGAGGCTGATCAAACAAACTGGGCTCATTAGAAGCGAGAGAAGATTCTTTGGTTTTTAGCACCGACATACAAATGCGTGGGCGTGGCAGATGAGGTAAGACAGGCGCTTAAGCGATTCGCGCCTATCCGCACTGAAATTGACAGGGAAAAATATTTTCTAACCGGCCTTCTCCTGCGTGCGAAAGCAAACCGAACCAGAAGCTCTGCCTTTAGGCCTTCCCTGATTTATTATTTGCCTGCGTTATTTGGCTCACACAGACTCACGCCCCTGCCGTAGATCATGCCTGAGCTCCTCCAGGTCTTTGCCTGGAGGCACCAGAGAGGCACCGGCACATTCCAGTTGACAGTTCATTTGCCTATGTTGAGTCTGGATTTCCAAAGGGGGAAAAAGCAGAAAAGGAAAGGCTTGCATACGCAATTTATGACTGCCACTGCAACTTCAACTGCAACTGCCACTGCAACTGCCACTGCAACTCCAAGTAGTGGCAACTTGCTTTTCTAATTAGCATTTACAAATGGCTGCCGTTTCAAGGGCCCTTCGATGCCTTTTGGTAGCCGGCTCATTAGGAGCTGGCGTACTGACAGGCGGCCAAGTGTAGCTGCTAATTTGTCACTGAATGCTATTTGCAGAGGCTTGGCCAAATGTTTGCATGTCCCAAGGGCTAAGTACACATTTATGGTAATAGAAGGGCCTTCACATATAGTGACTATCGAACTGGGCTTTATAAAAATTGATTTTTTATTAAAATTGATGGTAAATTGAGTTTAAAGGGGTTCTTTGTTTGAAAATGAGAATTTTAAAATTTTTTTGAATCTTTGTATAAAACAGAGAAGGTTTAAGCCCTTGATTGATCCTTAAATAAATCGTCATCAAGTCAGAGTACCTACTTAGCTCTCGTTACCAGCAGCATTTAATGGTTTTAGCCACTCAGCCACTAAGCCTTCAGCTGCATATTAACCAATCACTTAACATTCAAATGCCGGTCCAGAGCACACGTGTGTGCCAAGGAGCTTCCTTAGGTCCGAGGGTACCCAGAGTGCAGCTGTCATCCCTGGCGACTCGGAGTCGTCTGCCTAATCAGCATCGAACTGAGCCAAAGCTAAGCTGCAACAAGCTGGTGGCTCTACCATTTTTAATGGCTTTCAGATCGCTGTGCTCTTTTCCACTCTGATCAGGAATTCACTTGCTGGCACAATCTCTGGCCCAAACCAAAGACGACGCTTAAGCAGTCAAATGAGCGAAGAGCGGCCACCGAGCAACTGGTTTCCTAAGTCCCACTACTGCCAGCTAGATCTATGGGTTCTTCCATTTAATATTCGGTCATGGATTTGCAGTTATGTGTGAACGAGCTCACCGGCGGTGGGTAATTGGTTGGCTGCACTCGGTTTGATCTGCCAGCTAGAACCAGGGGGCGAGAGATGAAAGTGTGTCAATGGCTTAATTGGCTGCTGTCTTTGGTGGGTGTTCGATCAATCATTTCGATGAGCTACCGTTAACCTGGCCAAAATTCACCTGACAGATGGACTAAGCGAAGGCAATATCGTGCCAATCTGATGGCCACGTTTTCTTCCCCCAAAAAAATGACCCAAAAAAATAAAGCTGAAGGCGAAATTGCACTTCTTTCATGAAGAGATTATCGATGTAATTCCGGTGATCTTTGGTCATTTGCACCTCAAAGTTTCTGGAAGCCAAAATGGGGTGTGAATAGGTTTTGGTAGCTCATTGAACTTTGGTATTAAGTTAAGGACTTTGGCTGATCCAGTTGCCTGAAAAAAGATTTTTCTGAACTTTTTACTTATTTAGTAAATTTTCAAATACAATAAAAATATATTTCCAGTGTAATCAAGACCGGGAACCATCATCAATCTGTCTGTCTCTTTACTTAGGGCAGAGTGCAATCCTGGTCGAAGGCCTTGGGGCAGCTTAGCCAGTGCAAACCCTTCATTAAAGCTACTTAAACAGCGGCTATCTAGGACGGGGGTCTCTGGAGGATTCATCTTTAATTGGCAGTCGACATGCAACAGTTTCATTTTTCAATGTTAACTGTAAAAACAAACACGTTATCCCTGGCCGTTGTAAACAAATCAATTTGGCATCGGCAAGGACCACACTAGAGAGCTGAAAACCTGGGCATATGGAATCTTATGGAAGTCTTATAAGGCTTACCAGGAATTCAATTAAGCCGCCCCAAATGGATCCTGCGTGAATCGATGCCAGAACCAGGCCGTGTGTGTGAGTGAATAAATGCAGACCCATAATTAAAAAATTTTAGCTCTGGTTGAAATTAATTTTGAATATATACCCCGTCCGTCTCGGCACATACACACACTTGACTTGGACATGGCCGCTTTTGAAGCGAAGCCGCCGCGTAAATTGCCTAGCCGAGGCATCAACTCCCGATGAGGCCAAGAGCCATGGGAACAGGGATCCAGAGATGAGATGAGTTGGCCTGACGCGCGGATTAAGTTGAGCATTCAAATTGAAACTGACATCTTGGCCGAGGCCTCTTCACTTCTCCTCATCACTGGCACGGCGCGTCCACTTCACACCACCGCCAGTCGCTTGTCAACGCACCTCGCACCGCTGCTCATCAACGGAGCGCTGGTCCTGCTGCCCCTTGGAGGATGGTCGTGATCGTAAAGAATAAAACGAAATCCCTGGCGATTAGTTACATTGTCTGTGCCCTGTGCTAATAAAAGATAGTGCCAAAGTCGTAAAGGGCCAGCTTCAATGCCAAAATCCGTAATTAAATGCACATCAAATAAAAATGGTTGGGAAATATTTGCCAAGACGTTGCTAATTCAATTAGACGAAGAGTTAAGTGTTGGCCAGCTTCTGTTTTGGTTTTATTTGGGATTGTGTTTGCGCTTGCATTTGACTAATTGCCAGGCAGCTGCTCAGGTGTAGGAGGAGGAAGTGGTCCGACGGTTATGCAACCAGGTCAACAGAGGCACGATTTGCCAAGCTCTGACTATGATGAACACCTTGTCCGAACGCCCAAACAATCCATCAACTGCCTGTGCATAAGAGCTGCGAAAATAGTTGCCTTTTTAGCAAAGGTACTACGAAGCGGAGCTACGAAGCCAGTAGGTGAGGTGTTGGGCAATCTCTGGCTCGGAATTCCTTGAAGATTTCATGATTTGCCCCCAAATTAGTGCACAATTATGTTTAATATTAAAAAATTGGTCTGTTCCGACAGCCCAACGATTATCTTTTCGTTCAGTTTAACAGAGTTTTTGTGGGCAAGTGATGTGATCTTTCTTTAGAGATGATTGCTGACCTCATAGTCAGCCAGAACCTAGAGTCTTGTACAGGTTTTTTTTATGGTTTTTATGATTGAAAATAATAAATTTTCACAACAAGAACTTCTATAAGCGGGTGACTCAGGTTACAATACAATATTTAATAAGGTGTGTCATTTATAAATATATTCCCTAATTGTTTAACCTCTTAAAAAGTAAACATTTTGTGGTACTACTAGCATCCGCACCTTCACAATTAATCATGTAATGACAAATCAAGCGAACCAAAATTATTTTTATTTGGTGACCACCCGCTGAGTGAACTTGAGAGTCATTAAGAATAACTTCTCCATATATAATACTCAGTGAGTAATATTTTGCGACTTGCATACAGAATAAACCGCAATGCATTCTGGCTACGAATATTTGCAGTGTCTAATGCAATTTTGTGAACTGTCAGTCAAGTGTTGTGATGTCATTGCAACGATTGAAAAATACCACAAATGAAATCGAATGCCAAATTTTCGCACACCAAAAGACACGATCCGATCCATAAGCAGATGGTTATTTATTGTTGGGTATAGTGGAGAGACCCGAGAGCGATGGACACCCACGTAGGCGTTGATTTTAAGCTGATTTCAAAGCCAGACAAATGTGCGGCTTAGCGTAAGAACGGAGTTTTGCACGCCCAACGACTTAAAGCGAAATTCAATATTCTTTTTTTTTTCTTTTTTCTTTGTTGTCTCAAACATTTTTCTCGAATTTTTCATTGCGTCAGCGCGCACAAGTCAAGTTCGTTGCCTAAGCCTTTCGTTTCGTTGAAAAGAAACCAAGGCAAAATTCACCACCAAAGAGCTCGAAAGAGACTCAGCTTGAGGGAGATACGAAAAGAGCGGCTTCTCAGAGCGGTTTGTTGTCAATTGGAATTGTTAAAACAATGACGTCACGGCTATAAACAACAACACTCGAAAAACCAAAACAAACCGATGCCGGCCACGTGATTCCGCTGAGCCAAAACCCGTTTGCCGCTCAGCCAGCTCTCAGCTTTCCAGCTGAATATCGTTTTGTTTACCTAAGAGAGACCGATCGGAGCCCCCAGAGCCCCAAAGAGACCAAGAGCTATCCCCCGCTCACGTGCTCGCATGGAGGCCGTCCGCCTCTGCAATTTGTGCATTTGGTCAAGTTCAAGTGTGGTGGCGGTGGTGCCACAACCATGATGGTGGTGGGTTCCTTTCGCCGGCTTTCGGGAGGCTTATAATCTTGGCCCGGAGAGGCGCGCGCCTCAGTCCGGCTTTTAATGTGCGAGGTGATCGTCGATCTGTGAGCTTGGCTCTTCTTTAGCATCTGTGAGTAGAGTTAAGTCGTGCCCTCTCGCTCTGTCGCGCTTACGTGATATGCTCGTTCGTTGACCGCCACGCTTACGTCATTTGGAGCTTACGTTTTGGCCACTTTGGGGGGTTTGCTGGGGCAGCTTTTGCTCGCCTTGCCGCATTCCGAGTCGTGCTTAATAGCCAGCCAAGTCGTCGGCGCGCATCGTCAACGCTTCGAAGACTAAGGAAAAATTAAAAGGAAAATCATCGCGTCTCTGCCAGGAATTGAAAGATTTCTCGAGTGTGCGCTTCACTTTAATTTTTCATAATTACAATCATTAAATTGTGAGAGATTCGACCAATAATAATGCATTGTGTTAACAGTGTGTCAGAAAACGAAATTAAATCCTGAACTTTTATGCAGACAAATAATTATGAGAAATGTGATAATTTATTGGCAAAACAAAAAATTTATAAAAATAAAACTGTGTTTAAAAAAAGAAATAAAGTCAATGGATTGCTTAATAAATTAAATAAATAATACAGTTTATATCTTGATTTACAGAATCTTGAAAGTTTTTAAAGCAATATTAACTGAAACTGAAAAGGATTCATGAGCAAATATTTTGGCAGATGCCACAAGAAAGCTTCGAAGTGTTTAAATATTTTTAATTCAAAAAAATTCCTTAAATTGTAGAGAATAATTTTGGAAAAATTAAAAAGAAATATAAATAATGATGAGAATTATAAAAAAAATAGTTGAATGAAATTTTATACCTGAAGTATTTCATAATTTTGAAGACTTTTCAGAAGGACTACAAAATATTTTGCAGATGAACTTTTAAATTGTCAATAACAAAAAATAAAATATGTATTTAATTAGCATTTAACATTATGTAAAAATGACTTTTAAAATAATGATAGAACAGTGTAATTATATAAACAGTGTAAATATTTACAAATAAATAAAAGCGTTGGAAACTAAAAACTTTATGTTTGTCATTTAGAAAAATATATTAAATAATATTTAAATACTTTATGGCAAAAAGGACAGGCCAGTGTTGCTATGAATCATTTGTATGCCACAATATAAACACAAAATGAAAACATGAATTACAAATTACTAAACGCATAATAAACATCACAGAAAATCGTTTAAAGCTGTATTTTGTCGCTACCTATATACAATTAGCCAAATTGGCAGCAATAAAACAAAACTGCAACGGCTAGCGAACATGCAAAACCTGCAGAATCACAAGCAACAGAAAAAGCAACGACAACGGCAACGCCAACGCAATCAAAAGCCAACAACTCTATAAAAGAAACGAAAAACAGAATAAAAACGCAGGTCAGACGGAGCACGAGCCTTTTGGCATGAGCCTCCTGCTCTGAGTCAGCCTCAGATTTAGCTCCGCAGCGGTCTTGGCTCTGACATGGGTTGTGTTCTTTAGGGGTCCCTCCTGCTGCCACCTTGGAATAGGCAAAATTAACTAAATTACAACATCAACATCAACGGCAGCAGCAGCAACAGCAGCGAAAACGAAGCTGCAGCAAATTTGTTGCGCATGCAAATTTATGTGTAAGTGAACAGCAAGCAAAAGGGGGCTCTTTGCTCTTGGCCTGGCCCAGCAAATAATTGTGTTTAAATAAAGTTGGGGCTGATGGTGCTGCTGCTGCTGGTGCTAGTGCTGCCTACAACAATCTGGGGGCTGGTGGACACTGGCCAGATCTTGGATATCGGTTGGGTTCGGCATTAAGCCATATCCGGTTCGCGGGCCTGTCTAAATTTAGCGCTTAATGAAGCCGCTGTTGCTGGTACTGTTGATGCTGCTGCTGCTGCTGCTGTAGCTGACGCTGCACCAATGTAGTTCAGATACCAATGTGGATTTGCCAATGCAAACAGTTCGCAATAACTCATCACAATTGGCAAATTAAACGCCAACACAACAAATGATCGGCAGCGGGCCCAATGCAATTTGTGAGCTACAAACTGAGGCTGCTGCAGCCGCAGATGATAAATGTTCGCCCCTCGCTTATTTATGGCCACTCCAATTGAGTGCAATTGATTTTTGCCTGCGTTGGCGTTGCATAACCATGACCAACCACTAGCTCATCCTATTTGCAGATCTCTCTGAGCGACAGAGAACGTGGATAAGTGTAGGGAAAAAACAGTGTGTTGTGTGTGTTTGTTTTCCCAAGTCTGTGCCCTGGGGCACTCCAAAAGTACAACAAATATCGTCTAATTCGTGCAGTGAAAAAGTAAATAAAACAAAGAAATAACAGATCACAAAAGCGCACTACAAAAATTACAACTCCACACCGGCCAACACATTTTGTTTTGCGGAGAAATGAGTAACAACAAATTATTGGTAAGTGATTAACAAAATATATATCAGTTCTTATTAGCCTAAAGTTGACCGCAGGAAACAAGTTTCAAATGCCTTGCGTTCTTTGATTGCCAATTTATTTATGGTTTTTCGTGTTATTTAATTTAGTTTTTATGAGATTTGTGGTATTTCTCGATATTGCGGTTTTTATTCATTCCTAGTAATGCTTAATTATTTTTTAACTTGCCAATTTGTTGCTGAACTGTGTTCTTAAATACCATATATGAGACTATTTATTTCAATAACAAATTTGCTTAGAGGTCTAACAACAATCTCGAAAAGAATCTGATCTCATTGATTAACACACTCATTTATTTAATTGCTGGAGCGTTTATTTTTAATCAAGATGTATTCAAGTTTGTTCATTATATTTCACTGCTCATCAGCTGAGCCGGAGTTTAACAATTGTTTGTTAGTCAGTTTCACATGTTTCCTAATGCTGTCTATATAGCACTTATATATATCTATATTTGCTATAGCTTTTGCTGTTCATTGAGGTGAGACGGTAATGTCTACCGCCCCTCGAAGGTCGAGTAGTAACTGCAAAATACTTGAGGGCGGCAAATGAGATATAAATTTGTAGTTTGTACTTTTTTTTCAGCACCATTATTAATTATTTTTGATATAGCGTGGGTAAAAAAAAGGAACCTAGTCCAACCAAAAATAAATCTTAATTTATTTTGCTCATGACTGCCTTTTGTTTATTATTTAGTTTGATTTAACATAAAATATTTCCAAGGCGTGTTAAAATTTGCCAAACTGGCTTTTGTGCCAACTGGCTTTTGTTTAGACTTTTCTAGTTATTTTTAAAAATTATTTCACACAGATTTATCAGGCGCCCACGGGCATGCGGAATTCGCCAACAAGTTTCAGCTTAGCATAGTTTTCGGTCGATCTTTTCCAAATGTTTGCCGTGCTGCCTGAATGGCCACACAGCCTTGAATATAAATCAAAAAAATATAAAAGTACAAAGCAAAAATAAAGGGAGTAATAAATGCCAGACACTAATGCAAAATTAATCGGGGCTCGGCACGACACAGTAACAGCAGCAGCTTCACCAGCTTCGACCTAATATTAAGTAATTTTATTATGGGAGGCCTTAAACATAAGTGTTTTAAAATAAATTACAGCGGCTGCTGTTGCTGCTGCTGCCCACTAATTGAATTTAAGTCAGCCTCCTGCCGGGTCACGAAGGAGCAGTGAGAGCAAGAGAGGGAGGGACATCACTGGCAACACCTCTATATACTCACACACACAGATATATATATATGCTTACAATATATTGTAAAGTCCGCTGAACACAATCATTAAGCGCAATTTACCTACAAAGTCGCATGCCGCCAACATGGGCCGTGCAAAATGATTATTACCATACGCCCCGGCAGCCACAATGGGCCACAAGGGGGCTTGGGCATCGGTGTATCATATCGGCAGCAGCTTCAGGATCGGGCCAACGGGCCACCAGGCAAGCGCAACGAAAGGCTTGAGGCACGAACTTGACGTGCTCAAATCCAAAGTGTGGCAAATCAGCAAATCAGCTGCGGCCGCCCGCCAACGGGCGATGCAAGCCCGCAAATAACAAACTAAACAAATAAATGCTTAACACAGAGGGGTGAAAAAATACACACAGCATAAAATACAAATCGTGTGGAGACAAGTCAAGTGAAAGCTGCCTCGGCCTGGGCTGGGCTCTTTACGAAACACCATCTGTATTTTTTTGCTGTTCACTTCTTCGCCAGCTTTTTCTGTTTTCTTGAGCACATAACAGGCAACTGTCAATAAATAATCAAAATAAACCCGCCCAGACAACTTAAAATCATTTGCTAATTGACTATTTTTGGTAACTTGTCCCGCTTGTAAAAATATTTCGAAGGAAGCCCAATCCAAACTCAAGCATTTCATGAATTTGTGAAATGATTTTTAGCCAGTGATGCAATTCCCCAGTCCAAAATGCAATTGATATGAGTTGGCGGCTCCCCCGAAGGGGAAAATGGTTCGAATAATACGTTTATGGTGGCCACTATTTTATAGCCCCGAACAAATGGCTTAACCAGATCATATCTTAATGATATGCATCTGTTCTTTACTGATGCTGCTGCTGCAGCGAAAGCAAATTAAATATATATAGTATTTCCAGGTAGTTAAACTCCACCTCCGACTTACTTGCGGGTCTAATAAAAATTTTAATGGCACTTTGGAGACTGCCCTAACACTAAAACTTTGTCGCAGGCTATATACTCGTATACTTTACAACCAATTCCCTTCTTATTTCAAGAGCAAAGTTCTTTAACTGCTCGGCGGCTGCTTTCCCACAGGGAATTTTTATGTCACCTTAAGTGTTTTCGCCTCGAGCTGTCGTACAGCGACATGAGATCATCAAATTTATTCCGCACGCATCACCGGCAATCGGATTTTAACTGTCCGCCGAACTGAGCCCATTCACGATCTCGACTGGCATGGTACGAAACATATGTAAAAATTCCCAATCCTATTAAAGGCTTTCGTTAAGTTCGGGGAACGAACAATGAGAGAAACAATAAATACCTATATATTTTGTTAATGGGAAATGAATTACCCCGCCTCCCCAAACTCCTCTCAAGGCGAGTGTGGTGTGTGTGTCTTTGAACTTTCGCATTTCGCTCGGTTTTTTCGGCCTCATACGGCGAAATTCGTGCAATTCATTATGGCTGAGACGAGAAATACTATTGACAGTAATTGCGTTTAATAACACAAACGATTTACAGTTATGTGTAAGAGACTAGAGCCCAGCGGAATGGCCGAAAGGGCAAACGAGCAATAAGCATTAATCATCAGCTAGCCAAAGCAAACTATTAAGGAGGCTTAAACGATCCCAGAACCAGACACCAGCAGAAGTAGCCTCAGCTTCAGCTCCGATCCCGATACCTAGGCAACCCCCTTAACCCATTCGATCTCATCGTTGCTAGCTAACTTATGCAACAATTAAGTTTTATGATTTCCATAAATATCCAAGCAGGTAGTCCGAAGTCCCTGCCTTCCATCGGATCTCATCGCATCGATTAAACTAATTAAATTGTCATAAACTTTAATGCTTCATGCCAGAGAAAAGTTGTGCTATCTGCCAAGTTCGGTGCCCAAGTCTTTTGTTTACTTGATCTTCTTGGCTTTGAAAATAGGGAGATATTTAGGCATAATTAAGGTCACAGCTAATGCGATTAATAGCCTTATAGCCGCAGATCTCAACCTGTTCGCATTTATATTAAATTGTCTTGGCAGAGATGCGTCAGTAACCTGGCCGGTCAGCTGTTTCACCAGCTTCCTCTCGCTTCTAATGGCCGAGCAGCACTCTGGGCCCTCTCGCACTCAAGGCAAACAACTTTGGGGGTCTGTCTCGCATATGTGTGCATTGATTTCAATCGTTTCTTATATGCAAATGTTTGTTTTCGGCCAAAAAGCAAACCAGTTTGGCATTTGGCTGGCCTGTTCTGACATTTGCAAACGGAACAAAGCCTTCATTGGCACCGTTTTAATTGCGTTTATTTTTTATTTCTGTAATATATTGAGAATTTTTATAGAATCCACCCACATTGGTGTTTAATTGTAACTGTAAAGATAACGGATTTGGAATGAAATAAAATTTGTACGTCAAAGTTTCAGCTTGAAAAATATATGCAAACTCTTGAAATATTTAAGACCTGAGAGTCGGTTGTGATTCACCTTTTAAACAAGTTTGAGTAACTTATTTTATTTTAATATGAATTATATCGTGTCGGGTTTATTGCACACATTATACCCTTGCAAAATAGAATACTCTTTTAAATAATAATAATAAATATTTTCCTTCATCAACAATTTACTTTAAAATTATAAACCAGTTCTTCAGTTCTTTATTGCCAATTTTTAATACCATTAAATCCAAATATTTATTTATTTTCAGTCTAATCGCAGTCAGTTCTGGTTAGCAATCGAACTTCTAGAAAATGTTTATGGGAATTTCCAGTTTTTTATATACATTTTTTTGTCCTATCAAGATTTTCGAAAGTCATAAAAATATTGCAAAGAGTTTATAGATTTTTCCAGCAGATGCTGGGACCACCAATCCAAATATGACGCCCACGTCAACATCCAACCAGCCAGGCCAACTAGTTGGCTTAAAAGCAAAAATGTATAAAAATCCGGCAAGAGCGAGGCGATTTTTATGGAGACATCAGCTGAGGAGCGGCAGGATGGCTGAAGGAAGCTTACCATAAGCACACCATTATCATGACGATTAAAACTTATTATTGGCCGTGTATTACTATTATTAGTAGACAGATGGAGGGATGGACGAATAGAGACGGACAGGCTGGCAGGGCGGTAACACGCACGCCGACGAGCCTGTGGGATCGCTCTCTGGATATATCCTTTCCCCTTAGCCCAGTATATATGCATATTTTTAAAACAGGCAGCGCCCGAACATGTTATTAATACGTAGAAACAAATAAGCAAAAACAATAAAAAGCGGCGAGTGCCGTGTGCCGTGCGCCTTCTTCGGGTTCGACAAATACTTGGGCGAAAAACGCGTTACAATTCTGCGGGCAGTGGCTACACCCCGTCAATTGGGTGGAGAACGGAGAACGGGTCCCGCGGGGATTGGTACTGCGGACTGGGCCTCAGCTTGGGCATGGCAATGGGAATGGGTTCAGGCCAAGCCGCCGCCGCGCACATTCACCTGGAGCTTGGGCACGACGTGCGCGGCTTTGGCCATTGTTTGCTGCAAGTCTTGATGGTCGTTCACTCCGAAGTCTCAGCTGAAGCTGAGCTGAGCTGATGCTGAATCCGTGGCTGCAACAACTTTTACTACTAACACACATGTAGGGGAGATATCGCATTGACTTTCAGCGCGCCATCAACAAAAATATGAGCGCAGCGAGAGCGAGAGAAGCACTAAAAATCGCTCAATAATATGTACGCTGGCCATAGCAATTGAGCCAACTAGTTGGCCAGCGACTGGCCTGGGACCCCACTGCTCCACCCCAATCCTCTCCAGCCTCCACGGTCCACTCCCCCTCGCGCGTATCTGATAAATAGAGTGGTTCACAAAATGCTGCCGCCGTTGCCAGTCAGCCAGCCAGCCAGCCTGCCTGCTTGGCCTTCCCTGGTCTGCCTGCTGTCCTGGACCATTTGGTTGTTGCTGTTGCTGGCCAGGCCAAGCCTGTTTTTGTTGCTGTTTGTTGTTGGCCAATGTTTGCCAATAAGTTTTTGCCCCGGCATTGCTTATCACGATTTGTGGCCATATTATTTCAGTACTTTTTTTTCTGCCTTCTGCTGGTCTCCTCCGTAGTCTCCGGTCGTGTTGTTCGATTCGACGACGGCCCTGCATTTTTAACGCATATTTTGTAATTGTTGCCAGTGCCCGTTGTCTGGGGGCAGCGTTGACCTTTTTTGCGAATCCATTTGCATACGCACAGTCTTTAGAGGAGGAGAGCCCGGAACCCGTAGAGCAAAGCAAGTTCGTTGGACAGAGCAGTTCATTGGCCCTTCCTAAGGATTGCCGCTGGCTGGCTGTCTAATTACAAGCTCAGCTTTTTCTATGCTTCTACCTCTTCGTCGGCTTCATTCAGTGCTCGCTCATAATTACCGGCAAATGAATGTTATAGCCATAAAAATTAACTTTGCCCCGCCGCTACCTCAAGTTATGCTTCAGTTAAATTCCTTTTTTGTGTCTAAGCGAAGGCTAAAGCACAGAGAATCTTAGAGGGCTGATAGAACAGCAGATACCCCATGGTTATACCACAGATATACCCAAGAAGGTCTTGTTTCATGTTAATATTACATTAACACAATGTCCAAAAATATTCTCAGGGTTTTAAGTCATTTGCAGCTTATGCCCCAATCACACCCTCATCTCTCAGAAAAGTTCCTAATCATCCTCTGGCCGCCTTTTGTCTCTTGGCCTTTAGCTCTGCTTGGCTGCCAGTTCTCAGTTCTAATTATTTACACGCTCTGCGCATGCATATCAGTTACCAGTTTCTTGTTACCAGTTTTTCTGTGTACATTTTTTTCCACCGCCCAAAACATAAAACCAACTGGAGACGATGAGCTGTGCTGCCCTCGAGGCAAGTGTTTGAAATGTTGTACAGTTTAGTGGCGTCAAACGCTTGGCTGAAGATGCTAGCCAGCAGAAGGCGTAGTTGGTGCATTAGTTACATAATTCGTTTACCGTTTCTGTAGCCGTTTGATTAATTGGTAAAGAGCCAAGAGAATGCAGCCCCGCGCCAGCGTGGTCTCCCCCTGTCGGCCTCTGATAATTGTGCAGTCTTCTGTTAATTTATTCAAGTTTTTGCTTAAGTCTTTTGTTTTCTAACTGTTCTAAGAGCGGTACACAGATGCGTCAATTTGTGGAATTTAAATACATTTAATATGAAAAATAAATGTAAATAAGGAAAACTATTATAGGAAAGAAATGTGTGGAAACGTTTAAATGTAACTACAAATTGTATAAAATGCATTACAAAATTGTATTTATAGCAATATATATTTTTTAAATAGTATATATTAGAAGAAAGCAAAACAAGTACCCATTAAGACAATATGAAACAAAGAAATCTTTCCTAGATATATCATAAAAGTTTATGTAAACTAAACCCTTTAAAGCCCTTAGTCTCACATTTTTACAACATTTTCCTAGTTTAACAAGCCTTTAACCCGCAATGGGATTACTTCACAAAGCTGCCAGACATTTCCCACACAAAAATCCGCTTCTTTGGCCAACTGTTTTTGATTGTTTTGGCAATAAGGAAATGCAGCCAGAGTTCAAGCACCAAGTAGCAATTACATGATCCACATAATCCCCGCCACTGCCTCGGATACCCAAGATACTACAACTACAAAGTGGGCATTTATATTCTAATTATGCCTGGCACTTCCATCGAAAGTCACGCTACCATTTCCCACTCTCCGCTTGTTAGCAGTGGCAGCAGAAACAGCAGCGGCTATCATACAACAATAAAATGCTGATTAGGCATTTTTCCTTCTTTCTTTTTCTGTTCAAGAAGTATAAAGATGAGCGGAAAGAACTGAAATCCTAACCGAATTTCTATTGGCATGCAGCTGAGAGAGAGCACTGTCATGATGGCCCAAGTTGCTACCAGACAAACACGATCACCACGATGATCATGATGATCACGACGATGATGATACCCCGAGGAGCAAGTGTTGTATCTATGCCAGCAAAACGGCCAATTTTCCATGGCCGGCCAAGTGCCAAAAGCAACAACACTTCGGGGAGAGGCTCTTTGTTTTGTTAGCTGTTAGCTGCCTCTGCTTGCCTGCCTGCCTGTTTCCTCACATCCTTTGTTGGCCATGATTTCACCACCAGTTTGTATTTGTGTGCGTGCTTCAAAGGAATTTCCATAACCGCTAGCATTCCCTGCACGCGTGAGTATGTGTATATGTGTGTGTGCTGTTGGCCCCTCTAATGGCCAAAACACAACAACATCGAGCTCATAGATACTTATTCCACTCGATGACTTCGACTCCTCTTCTTTCAATGCCTTTTGCTTTCCGTACGTAACGAAAATGAGCGCAAACCGGGGGAAAAGCAGCGGCAGTGCGACAGGAAAACACAAACACACACACGAAACAGGTTTTTCCTGGGCTGCTCGGGAGTTCTTCTGGCCTCTTCGGCGGAAGGTGCGTGCAGGGAAAATCTGTGGAAAATGCATAGAGGTTTTTACTGTGCCTCTGAATTGACCCTCTCTCTCACCCCGTCTACCTTTCGGTTGACATCAGGGTCCAACTTACGCATTTTTCAATTATCTTACACGGTACTGCGGATGCAAGTTGACTTGAAATTGCATTCCTCGTGCTGCACTATGTATGTAGGTTGGTGTGGCAACCAACGGTACTCCTACTCGTAGTGGCACTCGCACTCCACCCGGCGGCAATCTTTTCGCCGCATTTCGCAGAGCCCAGGCAATTTGCAAAAGCTGGCAAGCAACGCGCTCAACAGGCTCATCACTCGGCCATCTAAT
Organism: Drosophila mayri; assembly: GCA_008042485.1. Lineage (NCBI taxonomy): Eukaryota > Metazoa > Arthropoda > Insecta > Diptera > Drosophilidae > Drosophila > Drosophila mayri. The sequence goes on along the minus strand of VNJN01004522.1, from coordinate 53,980 downwards.
GTCTAACTGAGCTGTCAGGCCAACTTGTTTACGCTTGGTGGCTCTCCACTTGAAATTCTCTAACCACCGGTGTCATCAACTAGGGCATTCATGTACAAGGCGGAAAACTATGAATTTTTGCAGTTTTCCAAGAGAAGGCCCCTGGAAAATTCTTCCTAAAACTTATTTAATAGAGTATATATATTAGGAGACTCACTTATATAAACTTGTTTGGACAAAAAAGATGGTTATTTAGGCCTGATTTCTAAACTTCCGCTTCATTTTGCATTCCAAGGGTGGCATTCAAGATTTATAAGCCAGTTTTCCATATAGGGAATATATTATAATTTATCTTCAGCAAGGTTTTAACCATTTGAAGAGGACAAATAGGCATACAAAGCTTTCTATTATTATATCATCTAGTCCCAAACTCTTGTAAAATATTATATTATCAGCAAAACAATAATATGCTTTAGATTTCAGATAATAACTTTGTAAATAAATAATATAAATGAAGAAAGCCTTAAAATTTTGAGTAGATTGAAGAGTGTCTTTAGCAAAAGTGGTTTGTTTTTGCAATTTTTTTCAATTTAGTTCTTATTAAAAAAAATATTTCTCAATTATTTCTAAAGTCAAATTAATCCCCTGGTCAATTAAAATACATTTTTCTCAAAATTTCAAGTTACAATAAAATGTTAGAGTATCCAAAATCTTTATTTTCTACTCCTTTGACTTTCAGTTGCAGTTGCAACCTCAGCACTTTGTATTTAGCATTTTACATTTTGCATTCTATTTAAGCCAAATGTCGCCTCGGCCGCGTTGGCGTCAAACTACCGTAGTGGCTTTTTTCGGTTTTTGGGTCAGCCGCTGTGAGCACGCGCCTCGCATAACGTCATCGCTCAGTCAAAGCCAGGCTTAAGCTTATGCAATGGAGGGGCAACATAAATCATATTTCTGGTAGGACTGGGAGGGTGGTGCGAGGAGCAGCATTAGACGCATATTGTAAATGGGCGCCTTGGCCTGGCCAATTGCCGGTACTTATGCAAGCAGCCCTCTCTGTCTACTCTCCCCTCAAATATTGGAGCGTATAAGCGGATTTTTGAACTGCAACAATAATTTTGACACTGCGAAAACATAAATAAGCAAACAAGCAAATAACATAAACATTAAACACTGTGACTGTGACTGACTCTCGGCGACTGTTACTGCATTGATGCGTACGTGGAGTCTATGGGCGCAACGTGACTTTGGGGACTGGCCAAAAAGTCGAAAGCCTTAAGCCCAGGCAAAGACTTTTAATATCGCTTAAAAAAATCTCAGCAAAAATATGCAAAACGTGAGCAGCCACTTAAATTGAGCGTGGCGAATTCGTTGCACATTTTGCATTTTCAAGACAAATACACAATAAACTCTTTAAATTATTGTAAACAAGAAGGAAAGCTAACTTCGGTTCGCCGAAGTTTAAGATTTTTGAAACAAATTATGATGTATGATTTTTCAAATTCAGAAGATAACTAAAAAAATGCACCTATTAATTTTGATTAAGAATATACAAGTTTCATGGGTTCGAAAATGTCTCTGTCACTGCGTTCCAATCTTTTGACTAAAAATATAATACCCTGCAAGGGTATATTAAAAGACTGGAGGAATGGGTACGAGCTAAAAATCATTAAAACAGGCAGGAAAAATATAAACTTAAAAATATATATTAATAATAAAAAGTAAAATAGTTCCCTAACATCTGTTAAACATGTTTTTTGGGCATAAACAAAAATCAAATTCAGCAGTTAAACCTGTTCGTTGTCACCATCATTAATTATCTCCCACTGGCAGATTCCCCCAAGTGGCCTACTTCTTTGTTTCGCCTTTTGTATCTCCCATGATAAGAACTTGACTCGATTAATTAATCCATTCATAAATTGATGATCTTCTTCTGAGCCGAGATCATTATCGAAACGCATAACGAATCGCATATGACCATTATTTACACTGTCTTGAAATCCTGTTGAATCAATTAGACAACTTTATTTCAATTTGCAACAATTTGTCTTGCATTTGGTATGTGTGTTTGTGAGTTAAAAATCAAGTTTCACTTGGCTATGAGCAAATCTTTATATTTTTATACAAATATGACGCATTTGTGACCTCATTCGAATTTTATTTTAATAAAAATACACTTATTTCTCCAAGTACTTTGAGCCGGATGAGTCTTCTATCAAAATCAAAGGCCTGCCTAATCCCACGAAAGTCGACTCCAAGTTGTTCCAATTTTTTGTGGAAGATATAATTAATTTATTTTCAATATCAAGTCAATTTATCAGTTGACTTGACAAATACAATAAAAATAACAAATTAGCCACTGCCAGGGGCCCGAGATTCTCTCTCTTCAGAGATATATCTCAGTGTCTCTTTGGAATTCTCTCCAAGCCGCAGCTTAGCACAGTTTATAGTTGGCCAACTGTTATATAGATTTTCAAATGCCAAACAAAACTAGTTTTGCTGCCTCGTTAGAGAGAGAGAGGATCGTCGTCAGCTGTTGTTGGCCAACTAACTTGGCCAGAAGCAAACTGCAGCCACTCTCTGCCTTTAGTCTGCCGGCGCACCGCCTAGTGTGCACTACGCTCAATAGTTTTATCCGTCGAAACGGTTGCGTTCCGTTGTTGAGTATAGGTGTGCCTCCCTCAAGAGCCCCGCTTCCGATCCCAACCGATTCGATCATATTTTTGTGCAATTTCCCAACATTTAAACAGCTGTGTGTGTGTGTGGGAGGAGAGTGAAAACTGTGCCGGCAAAATGCAACAACAAAAAGAGATTAAATAAAAAAAAGCGAATAAATAAGAGTCACAAACAACTTCCAATGCTATTTGCTTAATTTGTTAACGCCATGCAATTTTTTCATCACGAAAACTGAAACAGAAATTAGATGTTTATGCGATTACGCAATGCCTGAACTATTTTTCAGCATTTGCGAATTTTTTTCCACCACCAACGTTTTCCGCCCAGCAATTATATTTTTGCGAATCCACGCAAATGACTGCGAATCACTTCAATTATCTGATGTGTTTAGTGATTTGACACAGTTTTAGTTTTTTTACGGCCACGTCTGAGTTGCTTTCTGGTTCGTCAGGTGTCAGGTGCAAAGTGCATCCCACAACGAAAGACTTAGGCAACAAACTTTCGCCCACTGCTAACCGAAAACATAAATAGACATAACAAAGAATCGAGTGAGCGCAATAAAAAGTTGTTAATAACCATAAACACTTGCATCATGCGGCTAGCTATAACCTGTTGCATGTCTCTTGCAGTGGCACACTTTTTCGACACAAAGTTGCATTTAATTAATTACAAAATGAACCGAGCCGAACTGAGCTGCGCTTTTGAGCTTTTATTTTCTCAAAAAACTTTATGAATGGAATGACTGAAGTGAGTGAATGAGTTAAGTGAGTGACTTATGAATAAATGCCCACGTATGCAGGTGGGCGCCCCTGGCTCTGGCTGCCCTTGGTCCATCTTTAGCCGATGCTCCGACTTTTGTCATCCTCCCAGCTTGGAGTTGCCTCGGCAAACAACATAAATTATCAAGATGGCTGGGCAGCGGCTGCTGCTGCGTCCGCGGCTGAACCATATAAAAATATGACTTATTAATAAAAACGGACAGCAGCAGCAGCAACAACAGCAACTTAATAAAGCCACAACCTGGCAAAGTGGACAGAGACTGGCGCCTCCGAGCTGCCCCTAGAACAAGTAGCAGCATCGTAAATACTGATGTTTTGTTGATTTTCCATTAAATGTGTTAAATATGCCAAGTGTAGACGACGCGTGTGGGTTTTTCGCCTTCGTCTCTGTTGCATTCTCCTCCGCTGCATTTAATTAGCCACCGCCAACGGAATGTCGGGGAGAGGTGAAGTTTGCTTAGGCTCGTCAGCTAGAAAAATATGTTTTACGGAGTCATCATTTGAATTTCCAAGCAGCCAAGTGCTGAGCATAAAACAAGGGACTTTGCTCGTCTTGAAAATGAGAATAATTAGCATAGTTTACCAGCAAGGTGAACTGAGTTTCCCCCTGTTAGCTAACTCTGTGATGTATGGCCATTTGTCTTTACCTAACAAAGGGTTTCTATGAATTACTTGTAATTTATTTGTTAGGTTTTATTAATTAAACGCAATTTATTTATCATGTTCTATTGATTTTGTGTAACTTATGTATTTGTTAGATTTTATTAATTAAATGTAATTTATCTGTTGGAATTGAGACTTAATATTCAATTATTTATAATCTATTAATATTTTACATATTTTTCAATTCTATTTCTACTTCCTGTTACCTTTTGGCTTTATGTTTCATAACCAATCTCAGTTTTGGCCGAATTAATTATTTCTATTATTTTTCTAAAAGGATATCCAAAGTTTTCATTCCCAATTCGTGCAGTTTTAATTATGCTTGTTAATTTTTGCTTTGTTTTTTATTATTTTTTTTTAAGAGCCTCTCCTTTTTGCCATCTTAGTATGGGCCACACGTTTTGCGTTTATGTTTCTTCATACTTCATTTGCGGCATGAAATAATTGCGGGGCGTAGAAATGAATGTGCAAGCAGGGCGTTCCCCAAAAGGCAGCAAAACAAAAAATGGTTACCGTAAGAACAGAAGAGAGAACTCTTTTTTGTACGATCTCCTCCCCATATTACATGCGGAAATTACTTCATTGCAATAAAGATACAGGGACGATAAGGACCTGGCCTCCTTCAGAGATCGACAGAACCAGATGCAAGGTCGGTCAGCTGTGAGCTGCAGTTAGGTTCTTCGATTTCTTTTACTTAAGGCAAGTTTGTTGCCTAAGTTATTCGCTTTTCGGCTTAAATACCAAAGTTTAAGCTCGGGTTAATTAGCATAAGCAAGCCAGCCAAGCAGATCGAGTGAGTCAAGCACTAAATTAGGCTATATAGGGTCTGCTCAGCACTCCCACATGTTTGTTTCATTCAGTTCCGTGCCGAGCGAAAGTTCACAAAACTCTTGAAGGCTTGAAACAACATAATATATAAAATATAAAAGAAACGCCTACGGGGGGTGTGTGTGCGTGAGTGTGTGGGTGTTGTGGGCGTGTAATGTGCGCCTGACACCAAAACAGTTAAATGTGGAAATACAAGAAATTCAAGTGAATATCAAGCGCAGAAATTACGTCAATCAAAATGCTGGCAACTTGGAAGCCAGCAGCAAATATCAAAGCTGCCTGCCTGGCCACAAATCGTTCATATTTTTCCGTCTTTTCTGCAAAGGCGGCTCTCGTCTGAGAGCGGTCCAAGCCAAAAATGGACCAGCAGAGCGGCGACTTTTGCCAAGCAAAGTGTGGGCAGCAAAGTTGCCTAACAGCCACCGCCACAGACACATCCAAACTCTCTCACACAGTCGCGAGCACCTGGAGCCAGGTTTTGAAAAAAAAAAAGTATCCACTGACGGTGGCTCGCGATCGGCGACTGGAGCTCCGCACATTCAGTTCGCTTTCAGCGCGCGTGCGGTGCGGTTCTCTATCCCAGTGGGCTCTTTCTTCGCGGTGGACAGTGTGTATTAAGTGCCGACGGAGCGCCTGCATCATAAATCTTGGCGAAGCGAAGATCATTGCCTTATTTGCTTATGAGGGATCGCCTCGTCTCGTCTAATTGCAGTGAAAGTTTTGCCAGGCTCAATTTTACCCTGTGAAAATTCCGAAAAACCAAACGCGCGCAAAGCAATCAAAAAGTGTTTCAAAGAAAAGCGTTAAATATTTGTTAAATACAACCATAAAGAAGAGGAAAAAATATTCCAGTGTCTGCCCCACAGTGTGTGTGTGTATTGCTGTGCTTTTGACGGCAAATCGCTTTTGGCAGCTGCTTTGGCAGCAGCCAAGTAAGAAACAACAACAACGTTTGCTGGCATCGTCGCTCTTCGTTGGCAGCTGTTGGCAGTATGAACTGATTTTGGCCCAAACTGGATGAATAAAATGGTGAGCACAATTTTTTTGGCTTCCAAAAAGTGCAAATTTTAAGTGGAATATAAAACATTTTAATTGGTGGGCAAGTTGAACGAGTTTTTTAGGGAGAAAAGCCATAAGGAGGGGTAAAAGCAGACTTAAGCTTGATTATTTAATTTAGTAAATGGCCAATAGCAGTTAAAATATGATTTACAACCATTTGAAAAGGACAGCAGAAGACTGGCCATTAAAACAATATTTGTAGCTCTAAAAAATAATTATGATTGACTTCAGGCAGTTACATAAGGTTCTTGTGACTCTATTTTTTTAAAAAGGCAAATAATAAACCTATGAAATAAACCTATATAACTTTTTATAGAAACATATGAAGACTTTAAAACTCCTTATACAATGCAAATAAATTTGCAGCACTCTATACTGTGCTAATAATTATAACACCTTGAACACAACTCTTAAAACTAAATCCCAAAAAATCTCCAAGCTTAAAACCGTTGGCATTCAACATTTACTTGACAAATTTCCGTTGTTTTTCTTTTTTTTCCAACCAAGTGCAGATTTAAGCTTAAAATAGCAACTGTAAATGTGGCAAAAAAAACACAAACACAAAAATAATAATAACAAAAAACGAAAAGCAACAAAAAGAAACGTTCACTTTCATTTGTGCAAAAAATCCCAGGCCCAAAGTCATTGTGGGCTTTGATGAGTTGAAAGATGAAGATGAATACGCAAAGAAGGCGCCTTGTCACTGGCGGTCAGGGGCTGCTCTTAACATCTACGCTAATGCTGTTTATTTTCTCTGCATCTCATTTCGGAAATAACGAAACCCAAAGGCAAATAGAAAATATGACAAATAATTGCTTCAAATGCTCGCTTGACACACTTTAAAGAGGTGGCAAAGAAAGCTTAGCTTAGAGTCCCCTCGGAGGTCACAAAAACACACTCGTTACTTTATTATTTTTTGGGAGTTCGGGGATTTGCCAGACAAAAGCTGATTTCTTGCCAAATTTTGTGTATCTACAAGCAAGTTTTTCAGTTTATTGATGAAGCCCGAAGATATCTTTGCTGTGTTTTTTTGCATCTCTTTAACATTAGATGGAAAACACGAGTGAAGCTACCGGCGGCGGCGGCGGCGCCATCTCATTTGTCAGCCAGTTTCGGTTTGAACTAGCTGCCAGTCATTTGTAAGCCATTGTCTCAGCCCAAACGTGGGCTGGAGACCATGGCTCAACTCTTCTCATCCCATATCATCCCATCTCCCAGACCCACAGACTTACTTTTGTTTTGCTTGGCTGTTTATGCTGATGCGTTTGCCTTACCGCTTGTTTGCTGTTTCGGTGCGGCGGCAAAAGGTGCAAAACTTTCACTTTATGTATTATTGTTTTGCGTGCGATCTGCTGCGTTTGTCTGCTGGAGAGAAATTACAATAATAATGACTATAAATTATGAGCCAAAGCGCTCTTGACTCACTCGCTGCTGCGTGGGCGAAAGAAATTGCCGCAATTAAATGAGTCAAAGCACCCCACAAAAAAAAACAAAATACGAAATAAAGTGAATGTTTCGCTTGAGATTCTTCTGCAAAGATAAATGCTATAAACAGAGCGACAAATATTTCACAGTTTGCGCAAGAGAAATTTTTAGTGCAATTTTTTTCTTGTAATGCAAAATTTATGAGCCAAATCAAAAGACTTAAGACACGAACTTGATGTCTTTGCTTACAGTAAGCGGCTTTCATTGAGGGATTTAGAAAGGTAGCTGTATTATTTCTGAAAAAGTAACAAAAGATTAGAGATCAGAGCTTGATTCCCAATTCTTTATCCCTCTCTATATAATATTTGACTAATTCTTACTCAAATCTTTGGAAACCCACTTGCTGTTGGCCAAGATATTTAAGACTCTTCCAAACCATAAATTGCAATGTGTATAAACCAAAGACTGCAGACACCAACTTGACTTTAGCCAATGAAACATTTATTGAATGCAAATAAAACGCCAGTTTTATGGCTGCCCAATGGCCAGTGAAACTCGTGGGAAAGACATTTCCAGCTACTTTCGTGAAACGAATAAAAGAAACTGGCGAAATCGGTAGATTGATTCCGCAAAATTTATTGTGTGTAATTCGTAAGTCAGAAAGATTTATTAGGGCCAAAAAAAAAACCAAAAGATGCTCTTCTACAGCTCTCGACTTTGTGACTCAGTCTCAGCCTCAACTAGTTGCTTTTTTCGTTCACCCCCCACACTCACACACAACCTCTGTAGTCCGTAGACGGTTGAACCGCCGCTCAAGGTCTTTTCCCAGCCACCAACCGAGAGAGCTCCATCAGCGCCGGAGCCAATATTCAAAGCCACACAAAATTCTAATTAATTTCGCGCTCGCGAATCTTTTTTGCATTGATCTCTGGTGGTTCCAAATGCGGCCACAATGTGTGGGCAATGGATGATGAGCAGATGATGAAGACACGAAACCGATGAAGCCAAAGCGGAGCCGAGTCGGTGTGCGTCAGTGCCAACCTGTACCTGTATCTCTGAGCCATCATCATTAGTTTTGGCCAAATGGCGGCCTTTGTGGGCGATATTGGCCCACGCATCATGACACAATCGATGGCATGGCCAAGACCGAACCGACCATGTGGTCCACACATATCTCCTCTGAGCTTATGCACTTGTTATGCGTTTTCGTTTTCGATTTCGGATCGACTTTCACCAGAACACGGTTTCGTTTTCATTGCCATATAAGAGAGTACTTCTTCGCGATGACCCAAAAATAAGAAATAAATGGAATCATCTGCGCCGAAAAAATGACCGAAACGAAACCCAAACGAAAGGAAATACAAAATACCACGAGAAATAAAGCGAAAGTAAAACAGCGACCAGTTTTTTGTTTTATTTCTCGATGCAGGGCTGCTGCAGCAACTCAAAATGATGTCATGCTGCGGCATAAAAACCAAACCAAACCCGACTTTAGTTTTATTTCTTTTTTGTTTTCTGAAGTTTTTGGCGGACCCCAATTTCGGCTGTATCTGTATCAATAAAAATGGCTTCGTCTCGTGCAGCACAGCAAATGCAAAAGTAACCGGACGACTTGAGGCCCAGCCCAGCCCCAGTTGAGTTCACATTCGGTTCAGCATTCAGCTTCCACGCCAACACTCAAGACCCTGATCGCTGCATATAACTAGCTGTAATTCCGTTTATTTATTTCATTTTAAAAATCCCTGTCAACGGCACAGCTTCAGTTGCAGCCGCAGTCGCCGCCTTAGCCTCGAGTTAAGCCTTTAAATTTATGACTCATATTAGTTGCAACCGCCGCCGCCGACGTCGCGACGACAAAAAAAAAACCAACACGGAAACTTTTTAAACTGCAATTTGCAACCATTTTTGCAGCAACTGTAAAGCGGGAATAGCCCAAAAAAATAAGGCACCAAGAAACCGAGGTTACTGGCAGGCAACGAAGTTTTATTACACTTACCAAAAATTAAGTGGACAAAAAAGAAATAAATCTTCAACTAAAGGCAACCATACAAGAAACTTTTTGAGTTTCTTAAAGATCCTTTTCCTAGTTGCCCAAACTCTACGGTCTCCAAAAAAGAGTATTCCTGGCTGGTAGGGGCATAAAAACCAAGGCAGCAGCCTGATCTCAGGTTGTGTGCGGCCAATTAACGGAATGTCTGCTCCGATATCGCTACCGTAATTTAACTTTCAAATGCAGCAGCATGCAACGGTAGTAAAACGTAAAACCCGTTGCAGTAACTACATATCCCATATAGCCATATCAGGGCGCCTTTAGCTGGAGCTGGAGCTGAAGCTAGTTGGGTCTTTTGTTTGCGCCCTGTCACTGGGCAATCGGCCTGGCTAATAACTTCATTTAAATTAATCTTGCCACGGCTTACAGCTTACTGCTCGGAGAGCAAGCGAAAACAATTTAAAATTCAATTACCGCGCAGCGCGTTTGAAGCTGCCACCGCAGGCGAGCACATAACCATAAACATTTCCCCTGTCTCTCCCCATTGATGCATCCTGTCATTGTCATAGTGCCAGCTCATATCCTGTGGATGTGCGAGTGCCATGGCATAAATTGCAAAAACCGCACATGCTAATCAACGTGGGCAACCGCAATTATTAAATTACATTTGCACGGCCTAATCGAACTGGCAAGGGGTCGGGATCGGAATTGGTCTCTCCCTCTGGTCAGTGGTTCCTGGCCAACAGTAGCTCTTAGAGGATTGCCTCTCTGCTTGACAGTAAGCAAGGCGGAGCTATCGGTATTTGATTTGTCGCCGGAATGAGGAGGCTGACATGGGGGCTGGATGATTCTCGGTGCGAAAGGAAGCATTAACTGGCGTCGATGGCCAGCCAGCAGGTTCTGGAAGAAATCATGTGGATAGTTGGCATTATATAGCCAGTATTTGGGTATATTGCAAAATTATTAGAACTACTTCCTTGGGAATTCAAGCCGGAACTTGAGTAGAGGAGAGATAACTCTTGGGCTTATTCTGTCTTTAACACAATTTTTATATGAGTTTTAGGTTCGATATGGAAAATCTTACGCCAGAAACCTCAAGTATTCTAATTTTCCCTCCCGGATCTCTTACTAATCCACACAATTTCACCATCAATAATTAGCCATCGCTCGAGCCTCGGCCTCAGTCCAAAAGCCTGGGCCGTGACTCAACACACGCCTTGAAGGTCAACGACTACTCGCGCAATCTGGCGTCTTTGGCGACACTTTGGAGCAGTCTCACACCGACAGGGAACATATTTGGCTTTGATGCGAGCGTGGGCTTTACTTGGCCCGGCTTGTCTTGATTAAAATGTAGTGTGGCCAACGCCAATTGGCTTATTACCCATGAGTCGCGGCTAAGACCCGGTTTGCATGCGATTCTAACAAGCGAGCTGGCAACAAACATCGGCCTGTGGTCGCGCAGAGGCGTTCGAGGTGACCGTGGGCGGGGGTACATGGCAGCATGGGTACATGGGAGGCCTTCAGCCGCAAGTCGACAAGCCTCACTCTTCTGAGTCCCACACACAAAGAGCTTTTGTAATTAAAATCTGAGCTCTTTTCACACTCAAATGGTGCGTTGATTGATATTCACGGCTAATTGCCAAAGGCTTGGCTACGTTCTCAGCTAAAAGCTGCGATGCGGGGACCTTCCCATGGCACTTCCTTAATGGTCACTTACACCGAATGTCAAGTTCAAGTGGTGGCCCCTTGTACAATGAGGCATTTGATTGATGTGTGGCCCTCTTGATGGTCATAATCGTCTTGAGGATCATGTTGCGGCTGCTGCTGCGTCAGCAAGAAAAGCTGCCAAGTTAATGCCTAAGGTAGTTCTTTGACTTCTGACTTCTTTGTACGCGGGGCAATAGAAGAGGATTAGAGAAAAGTACGGGACAAGAGGCATCTTCCGCGGCAACAGCGCCAAGTTCGTGTCCAGAGTCGTTCGTCTTTGGCCAGAGTGCAGCTAATTGGTGAGCAAAACAGCGAACAAGAGCAATAATGTACTGCAGACAACAAATAACAACGTGTAATGAACGCAGCTTAAAGTTTTTTCTCTTATTTTCCTTCAATCCAATGTATGTACATGAATGAAAACTCAAGTAAATTGGCCCCCAGTCGGAGTTCGGATCGGGACATGAACATCAAGGTGGTCGTGGCCGCTGTCGACTTCAGACAAGAGAAAAAGGAGGAGAAATATATATATAAATATATATATAGTATAACTGCGGCTATATGTACAGACAATAAATTGTTAAACAGCCCCAGCAGAGACCCCAAGATCCAGAGAGACTCCGCCAGGGCACGGCTTAAAAATTTATGCCATTTTAAAGCGAGAAATGAAACACGCCCCAAGTGCATTACAATAAATTATAGAAATATGAGCATGGAACAGAAAAAAAAAACTGCAACTGAAACCAAGTTCCTCTCTGATTCGGGACCATCTCTATTATAAAGCAATTAATGCCGGTTCCCGGCCGGCGTCATTTTGCTTATTTTAATAATTCATAAAAGCCAAGAAATGAGCGCATAATTAGGACACCCGGGTGGCCCAAGGGTTCTCCGGAAACCCAAGGAGGAGGAGACCGACTTTGGACAGGGCTCATTAAAGGCAGCAAAACCTGCTAAAAATAGCAGCAAACATTTGTGTTGTCCTGCTGCTATCCTTACATATTTTCATATTAATTATCGTGACCACTTGTACAGCTGTCCGACTGCAACCTGCTCGAGACTCAACTCCACTTTAGTCCACTCCAGCTGCTGGCCGATATCCCAGCCACTTGGCTCCACTCCAGACTCCGCTCTAAGTATTCTCCAGGGGCAGATGCAAAGCACACAGCCGACAGCCAACGACGACAATTCGCGATGCGATGCCCCTGTGCAGATTTCGCCGATTGTCTGCCATTGACTTTTAGCGATAATTAACACCTAGGTACTAAACCAAATTGCAACCGCTGCCAGATGCGACAAAAAACGGAGCCTGCCACCAGCTCCACTATGTTTTTTGCGGGAAGAACTCTTCTTGTAAAAGTTTTTATGGCTGCTGCTGCTGCCTTCTTACATTTATTTTATTGCAAAGGCAGCCTGCCTGGAGACCCCGTGCTTATTGATTTGCATTTTTACAAGAACCTCTTGTTCGCGGCCCTGTTGTCTCCTTTATTTTTTCGTATGTCTAGATTTAGTTATTTTTGTATATTTAAATCGCTTGTAGTTGGGATATTTCAAGGTTCCCTCTCCTCGCTTGTAACTAGCCACTGGATCAGAAGGACAAGTACGGCGGTAATTTAAACAGGAATGCTACCCAGGATTAGCTAGATATATCTCTTTACATATATATATATCGCTTTGAAGTAGAGTCATAAATTAAGCCAACTAAATAAATCAAGATGAGGTGGGGATAAGGCGTCAAGAAAGCCATACAATGTAGCCACTTCATGGAGAAAAGCAATTACAGAGCTAAAGAAATATATTATGGGATAAGAAACTGGACTTATTTGAAGGGAATTTTCATCAAACATCGAGAGATAAATCTTAAGAAGGGGTAATTTCAAAGGTATTTCGTTTTTTTGTTCGAAATACCCAGCTTGTCCCAGTTTATTTAACAAATTTCCGTTCCGAGCGCCATAAAATTCATCGAAGATTCTGCAAAAAATAGCAGCTCTTCGCAGAAAAAATAAAAAAAGGAAACCTAGTCACTTGCCAAATTTGGCCAAATTGGCAACACTGAATGGCAGCTACCGACGACCTGTCCAGCCATTTACAATTACCATCGACCATTCTCGGCTCATCCATGGCGGCATTCCGATTCCGATTCCAGTCACATATAATCGAAGTGCGGCCTGACTCACGCTGGGCCGAGGTGGCTTGACTTTGGCCCCTCTTCCACTGCTGGTGCAACTGCTGATGGCCAAATTCAATCAATGCATCAATCCACATGCAATCCGCGCACTCATCGCCCACGCGTCCGCCAAGGCAGAAAGAGAAAGAGGCTCCTGCGGTGTGGAAATTGCCAATGGACATGGCTTTTTGGCCTGAGCTGCTGCTGCTGCTGCAGGAACTGGCGGGCGAATCATAAAATTATGCAGAGCACATACCGCAGAGGCACACACACATGGGGCTATTATACAATAGGCGAACGAACATACAGTCACAACGGCAAAGCCAAAGCGGCAATTGCATAAAACTCTTTTTACGATGCGTGGTTGTCGTCTTTGTCAGTGGTAAACCCAAAGAAACCATCCACATTCAGTGCAGAGCGAGAAATTTTGTATATCGAATAAATAAAGTGATCTTGAACCCGAATTCAGTTGAGGTCTTAAGGTTATAAGAAGACTCTTCGAAGAAGTTTCGACTGACTTCTTTAAAATATTCCAAATACATTAAATATCCCTTTAAAAAGCCAAACTTATTTCTTTCTGTGTGGCAATGGCTATGGCGACGCCGGGTCCGCGCACGTACGCAATGCCAGCGGCAACTAATGCCCAAGTATATAGTTGTTGTGGCTGCGGCTGTTGTTGTGGTGTTTCTCTCTCCTGAGTTGTGTTGTTTATTGAAGTGCGGGACTGCGCGTTATGTTTTTCCCCCCTTTGTTGTTGCTTTGGGGCGCATTCGCAATTTACAACACAAATAAACACGGCCAAGAAGAGTGGCAAGAAGGCAACACCAGAGCCAAGGTTTACTTCCGCCGGATAGCTACGTAAAAATCATATAAATTAGAATTGTAAGAAACCCAAACGCAGAGTGAATCTGCTACACACACGCAGGCATACTTCTTGGTTTCTTGAATCTACAAATATCTGGGTTTATTTCCGTTAGCCACCGCTGCTGCCCTTTTATGATTAATCGTTTCGTGGCGGATCCCAGCTTAATCATAATTATGTAGGCCCGAAAAGGGAGAGGCAAGTGTGCATGAGCAGTTAGTCAAATCAGCGAAGCGTCCCAGAGGTCACCAGACAGACACAGACACTTGTAATTAGAGTTTAGACCGCTGCCTGGGTGCTGCTGCATTGAATTAAATCGACTGCAATTTACCTTTCTAATGGCCAGCTCCATTTATGGCCACATGCGGACTGTACTCTCAGATCGTGTGCGTCCATTTATGGCCAGGGCCTACTCCTACTCCAGCTTCTTGGCCAGACAAGAGACTCTTTCACCCGGCGTAGGCGAAAATTGTGCAGTTTTTGGAAAGCCATCGAAGGCGCCACAGGCTCCGACGGTTGGAGGTCAGGTCTGCAGCAAACACACACAACAAAAACACACATGTGGGCCGCCACTACACTCCAAGAAAGTGTGTCAGCCCGAAATCAGTGCAGGCTTTGTAAGCCTTACAAAAAAGAGTAATTGGAAATGGGAATAAATTACAGATTATCTGAATTATTTGATGGCCGCTATTTTTGTACAATTTCTTTAATAGCCAGCCATACATGCAAGTTGCAAATAGCTACAAAGTTAATGGAAAAACTCTGCTACTTGCAAATAAAATGAAATGTCTATGATACAAGCTATAGCATGAAGTAAAAACTATTTAGTTTATACTTTTTAGTGGCAATGTCCTTGGCTTTAATACATTTAAGCCAATATTAAGTCCGCAGTGTGGCTTACAGCCACAATTTATGGCCAACTGGACATTTACGAGGCTCAGGTTAGACACATTGTGCCTGCAAATCGAAGCCACAGGTCCAGATCCGAGTCGCTGAGGTCTGCCTTTTCAATTAAAAACTTGAAATAAATTGCGACCGCAGCGGCGTAAATAAATATTGACATTTATGTTTAGCGAGCGAGGGGCCGCCCGAGAAGATTGCTTTGCCAATAATGTTGCACACACCCAGACAGAGCGTAGCTTAAGTCATGACACACTATAAAAAGCCTAATTAACACCTCTCTTTCTCTCTCTCTCTCTCTCTCCCCCCGTATCTTTGCAGGTAAGCCATTGAAAATGCATTAAAGGGCCGGTAGGGATCGCACTCGCGGCTAATTTCTGGGTTAAATATGGGAAAACGAAAACAACAGCGTCATGGCCGAGAGGACGGCAATGAAAGCGAAATTTCAGAATCCAAAAGAGTAGAAAACCAAACCCAAATGGGAGAAGAAGAAGCTGGAGGAAACATGCGTTGCCCGGAGTCGACATTCTTTTTAACAAGTTGCCCGCGGAGACCAGAAAAGGGCCTGAAGTCAAAGTCAAGTTAAATACGCCCGCCGTGCGTCGGTACTAGGTCTAGGTCCAGGTCCCCAGCACCAAGCAGAAATATCAGAAGATCAAAGGCATTTTAACAGCGAGCGTCCAACACAAACAATCAACACGGGCCCCGAAGAGCAAAGAGCGAAGAGGATGAGGATGAGGAGGGTCAACTCAATGGCAGCGTGCGGCTGTTGGTGCTGCTGCTGCCGGCTTAAGGCCTAAAACCTGTGCACTTAGTTGGAGGACACGTACAGGATAAATTAGCAAATATTTGTTGTGCCTTTTGCATGGGGATTTTATTTCTTATTTAAGCAAAAATTGCATTTAAATTGTTGGCGTCGTCGCAAAAGGTCGGCCATGTAACCTTGACATTTTGCAGACTCCAGACTTTTTCCTTCCTTTTCTTCCCGAGTAGCGAATAGAGTCGGCCGATGGGAAACCATCGATGATAATGTCTCAATTATGTCAAGGCGACACCACCAGCCACCAAGCACCAAGCACCAGTTCGCTGAGGTGCCATCTCTTAACAAATCGAAGCGTATCGAGACTTGATCTCATTGAATGCATGTGCATAAACAAAACAGGCCAGCAGGCACACCATAAACAAGGGGCTAAAAACAATACATCAGGAATGAGGGTCCCTGCGTAGTGCAGAGCCCAGTACAAATAAGTCGGCGTCTACAGTTCAGTTCCCCCATTGTGTCGGTGGCACTCTGTGCAATAAAGAGATTTAGTAGCTCAGCCTCCTGCTGCTGCCTAGCCTGGACCCAGCGTAAGCGCATGTCCTTCTGAGCGGTCAATGCTACCCTCTGCACTGCTCCCTGATTTGCATGCTTAACCTTTAAGCTCGTGCGGCATATTAATCTTATCAGAAACTTGTCAACAGTCAGCTAAAGTCAATCGGATCCAGACGCTTCCCTGCTGACAATAAGTATACATTGTTCTTTCTCGGATATCTTGTGGTAATGTCTCACTCCTATATATAAAAACAAGGCAATAAATAAGATGTAATGGTAAATAACATGTACAATTCATTGCAAAAAATTCCATATTTACTAAAAAATGTAATTTTCTTCAAATAAATATCAATAAATCAAAATATGCTTCAAAATCTCCCCCAGAAATCTTAGAAACCGACCTTGAGGCAAAGTTTCAGCTCAAAAACAAAATTCCCAAGAAAGATACAAAACCGCAGAGATTCCTTTAAGCCGCTCTAATGATTTCCTGCTTAGGGTAGTGTTAGCTGTAGTAGTGGTAGAGGAACTCACCCATAAACCCAAATATGCCGCTGTCTCCTTCCTCCTGGTTGCTTGCCAATGATTAATGCGCCGATCCTTGTCCATCGTTGCGCCAAAGAATTATGTATTTGGGTTAATGTTACACCGCACACGGCATTGCTTTAATTTTGTTTTAACACAAAAATTGCCAAGTACCAGTATTTATTTGATGTGCGCAACGGCAACGACTGGCGACTTGGACTGCAATTTCCTTCCGTCGGGTAGCTGTGCTGCTGCGCATCTTGATCGCCGGGTTCTCAGGCCGTGGCCAGAAAACTGGTATGCCATAGCCAGAGCCAATGCTGCTGGCTATTTCAAAATCTAACTGTTAACTGGAAAAGTTGAACGTACTGGCAGCAGGCAGCATGACATGCAACGGCTGCACCCACGGCAGCAAGGCACTGAAAGAAGTATCGGTTAATACATTTTCTTATTATAAAAAGTCAATATATAATATTTTAACCATTTACGTTACAACCTCTAAATTGTGTTTCTGAAGTCACCAGACTTTGAAGGCCACGAAGGTAGCTCAAGAATGAATTTTCTTACGCTATTTAAGCCACATTTTCTCTCCAAGTGCATGCAACTGCAACAGAGCGGCCAGCGAAACGAGTTGAAAGCCGTTTTCCCTGTTTGCCAGCCAGCCAGAGCTAGCTCTTGAAAGTGGTTTTGTTGTCTAACTGCGTTAGTTTCTGCTTTAAATTGTGCGCCCAAGCAGCTCCATCGGGGTTTAATGGCTTTAACTGGCGACTTTGGCATCGACTTCTTTAGCGGGTTCTCAGGCTGAAGCAGCGGCGGCGTCGATGGCGTCGGCGCTGGGATAAATGTCATAGCGGCGGATGCACCGGGCACATTTATCATTAATCAAAGGCCCATGAGCCATCCAATATGCGGAAACCACTGTCGAATAGCTGTGTATTCCATTCCTCCACCTGGTGGTCGATCATTTCCGCTGAGCGGCCCAAGCAGCAGGCTCCTTTATTTTGACACTGGGCCGGCAACGGCAATTACCTTCTCCTCCTCCCTGCCGCCCTGATTTATGAGTTTTTAATGAGCGGCAACTTTACACGAATTGTTAACAAGTCAAGTGGATAGCTGCACTTGGAGCTTGGCGTCGCCGGGTACAGTCGGTGAAGTAAGGCGAATACACCAAGTAAAGCGAGCAATCGCACCTTCACATTCGAGGCGCGTGAATTGTCGGATGAAGATGCTCAATGATACGGTCAATGGGCGTCGCAATACCCTTATTTCCAGCAAAGTTGCAAGTAATTTAATTGAACTTAACCTAAATTGCACAATAGGATCGTTTTGTAGAGATGGCAAAAATAGAGCTATAATCGAAACTGTGAGAAAACAATTATTCAAGGAGTCAGAAAAATATGTATCGATATCTGCTTATTTTATAGTTCTGGTAAAATTCTGTTAGATCCAAATAGGAAATTGATCAACTTTGACTTTTATTGAAGCTTGGCCTTTTCTATTGTCTCAAAGTGGCAGACAATTTTCAGATGCTGCCTAGATCAATATCTTTTATCGAGGGTATTGAATCTTCTGGCACGAAGACGCGGCATTTTCTGGTTTCTGTTGTCGCTGGTGATTGATTATGCATTTTCATGCGAACTGGTTGCACCACGGCTGCTGCTGCAGTTTGGTGGCATGCGGGCAGGTGAATATAGTAAGCTCACCCAGCCCCATCCACAATTCCGCCCGTAGCTTGTTGTTGGAGACAGGCCGGCGGCAGTGTATGCCAGGCGCGAAATTATATATGTATGTTCGCGGATAATGCACGGGCGAATGACTAAAATTGTTCTGGATTTAGTATTGCCCTCCAATCTCCAAGTAGCAGTTTTTAAATCCGTTTTTTCGCTGTGCATATAATGCTGTCAGTGACCTTCACATCGAGGCGATGGAAACATGCAATTAGAAAAAATGCTAAGCCGCAGGATCAGGCCTCAGACTTGGGTCTCAGGTACCATTCTGCGGCGCCCCAAGATTTATGCAGTCGGCTAAAAAAAGGGTTAAGCAAACGATGCGACGCACCTTTTTTGCCTGCGACAGTTTGACATTGAAAAAGCGTAATTAATTGATGGGGCCACCAGCAGGTGGGCGTGGCCAGGCAGCTTAAATCGATTTATGCAAGATTTATGATACAAATACACACAAGAAACAGCAGAAACGATAAATGGGGCGCCGCCTGTAATTTGAAAATCAATCAAAAAAGCAAAGCAAAATACGCTAGTACTACATTCGACAAAATTTCCAACTACTGTCGATTGCATCGATGACGCGTTCACTTCCGGCCTCATAACTTAGGTGTGTTTGCACTATATTCATCATCGTTCATCAGCTTCGACGATGCACAAATGTTTGTTTAGCGGGTGCACACATTTTTCAAGCTATCAGCATTTATTTTTAATAAAGATGCCATCATTAATTTTACGTCTGTGGGTTTTTTGTGTGGAGGGTATTTTTTGGTCGATCGGGCAAAAATGTGTCACTCGCGTCTTTGACTTTGATTTAGTGGCTAGACAGGTTAAAACCAGATGAGATCATCCCCAGAGCGTCGAACAGAAACGGCCCCAGCGACAGTGACGTTGATGACGGCGGAGATAGCGTTGACAGCAGCATCAGAGGAGGACAGCAAACGCGGGGATCGGTGAAGATGAAGAGCCAGTTTCTTGTTCGCATAGCAAGCTATTCAACGAATTTTTCGGCTTTTACCTACCGACGACAAAGAGCTTTAGCTTAGAGTTCGGTTAAAGTGACCGGCGGCTGTTGGTTTGGCCTTCATTTAAAAATTATTTGACATTGTACAAATATTTTGATAAGATCTTTATGCAAAGATGTCATGTCAACGGTGCCGTTAGATAAAGCATTTGAAACAGAAATTTTTTACTTGCTCCTAAATATATTTTATTGCGTGATTGAATTTTGAAAAATATCGCGTTTCCTAAGTTTCTCCATTTCCGTTTCCGCACACTGTCAGCACACTATCGATTGGCTTTGATATCGGGGTATGTCCACCATTGCCTCAATAAGAAACTCCGCCAAAAAGTGAAAAGGACGCCAGCAAGCAGCAATTACAATTGAACTCAAAAAAGAAAGCCATTAAGAGCAAGTAATCAGATAAAGAGTGCATTCGATTTGGTGTAATCCCGATCATTCGGAAATGGGAATTACGTGCAGAAGATTAAGCGCCGCAGCTCTTTTGCTGCCGCGTTGCGTAGCGAAGTTCGACCATTTCGTGAGTACCAATAGCCGCATAGCAACAACACAAACCGCATTTGCCACATTTATCACGCACATATATCAGCTTGTCAGCCAAAGGGAGCTGCCCAGGAAATCCCAGGGAGAACCCACCAAATTACGCTCATTTCGCGCGGCCACATAAATTTATCAGGCATCACACAGCATATTTTCTGCGCAGCCGCAATAAACATAAAGCTAAAGGTAAAGCAGGCAAACTGGGGGCCAGCTTTAATTAAGTGATCATGAACATGGGCAAACACAAATCGCCAACGGCGGCTGCTGGTCAGGAACTCTCGGATCTGGGAAACGGCCGAAACAAGATTAGACGCTAGTTGCAGCAGCAGGAGCAGCAGCACTTCAAATGTCGTTAGAACGAAGCAAATCTATGGCCACGGCCAATTCTTTTTATGACCAAAGTCAGCAAACAAGATTTGAACCCTGGAAGCCGGCAACCCGGGTACCCTGGTACCTTGGAACATGGCTGCCATGCCAGGCCGCCGACGTACTCCTGTAATTTAGCTCAGAGTGTGTATTTTATTTAAGCGTTTATTAGCTGATAAACCGAAATAGATAAATCGTGGTCCAAAGGGAAACCCAATTCCATGTTCCGTGCCTTTTCCCGTACCTTGAGCCCGTTGAAGGTTTTATGGCCAGCCGTAGGCGATGTATTCCAGTCTCGGCTTGCAGAGATAGATAATGGCAAATATTTTTACACACGTTAAAAACATTCACAGCGTCTTAAGAAAGTTGTTTGTTCACGCCCCACCATCGGCAACTACAGTGGAACTTTTATAACTCGACTGTAAATCTGAAATATTTACAATATTGCTTACCTTATGCCTTTAGGGCAATATGGTGCACTTTTCACTATTGAAAAGCGTTTGAAATCAAGGTATTTCCAATCCCAATCTCAATCCTTTTGGAATTAAGCTGAAACATTTTGAAGGATGACTTCTATATTTTGTATTTTAAGTCAAGGCTTTAGTTTTAGTTAATAGGTAGCTCCTTAAATATATTATTTCCCAGAAAAGCCCACTTTACTTGTTTCTCCAAAAGCGACGCCCTCTTCCCAGGCACTTCCGTCTGATGTCATAACTATGAGAGGGGACCGCCTACCATATAAAGATGCTATCGGACTTCACACAAAATTATTACGTTATCCCAAAGACCCCGGGAGTTTGGACACACAATTTTCTGTCATTCTACCCAATTAACAGGTGGTCCATGCCCGTATTTTTGTTAGTTTTTTGTTTAGTTTTTCTAGTTAGCAAGCCAAAGTCTGATGAAAATCAGTCGCAGGCTGAAAACTAAAAACTGAAAGTGGAAAATGAATGCGTGAGAAAATCGCCAACAGGTAGCGAACAATGAATATTGCGGACACTACACTAAACATTTTCTGTTTCTGCCAAAAGGTGTTGTTCGCTTGGGCATTATTTTTTATGCCGGTCCCGTTGTTGGATAAGTTTTTTCAGGGAAAGGCAAAGGAAGCGATAAGCCTGTGTCCGGGGACGGGGACTCATGTTTGCGCATAAATTTCAAGTGTCATTTACCCGTCTTCGCATTTGTCTTTTGTTTCTCCTTATTGTTTCTTTTGTTATTTTTTGGCACCTGTCCGAGAGATGACCGGGCCAATTTTGTTTTTATTTGTGCGTGCTCAACATTTTTAAGTTAATTATTTTTATTTGTTTTGCGCTGGGGGCACTCGGTTCCCTAAGCTGAAAAGCGCCTTACCAGCACGTAGGTGGCCCCTTATAATTGTATTTATTTGTGTTATTTAACATGCTTTTAATTGATTTTTCAATGGTTTTTAATATGCGATTTCTTCTGTTTATTTTCTTTGCAGCAAAAATGAAAATATTTTTGCCACTAGTCACGTGGATAGTGCTACTACTCTCGAGTACAGTAAGTACCCATGATTCTATACCTTATTAAGTTAATTAGTGTTAAGTAGGATGCAGGGTTAAACCTAAATATCGATGGGATTAGATCATAGGATGTGGCATCAACAGTTAGCGCGAGGGTCATAATTAATTTATGGCTTCTCGAAAGGCCGCGCCACAAAGAGCCTTTCACGCCCGCCGCTGAAAAGAAGAGAAATATGATTAAATTTACGAGCTGCCACCTCATTATGAAACAAATTTCGGAACAAATAAACATACACAAATGGAAAAAATAAGAATCCCAATCCCAGAAGTGAAAGAACAAAACCCCGAAAATGATGGACAAACACATTTGTTCGTTCGGAAAAGAAATAATACAGAATCCGGCAGCGAAGAGGGGGAACAAATTATAGCGATGGTACCTTTGATGACCTAACGGTATCTGGTCTCGGCAGGTCTCATGCAAATGAGCCATAAAAAGAAATTACTGCAAAATGACTCGGCCATAGGTAAGCATATTTATTAAACCTAACAGCTAGCTGCGAAATATCTCCAGGAGAGTGAGAGCAAACCCTCAGCGGACGAGTTGCTGAGCAAATAATTTGACAGTGGATGAACAGAAGAAACTCTAAGCAAAGAACGGCTAGCACGAGGGGCTTGTAATGACAGGGCTGGCGGAAGACCAGGCCAGCAAGAATCACCATCGACTGGCCGAGGAACCCAAACCAAACCGAACAGAACGGAGCCAATCGATGGAAGAAAGCAAAGAAAACAACGTAATGAATAAAAATAGCCGCATTAGCTGTAAAAACGCTTTGATAGTCATCGATTTATGCAGCCGTCGACGAGGAGGCGAAGAGTGTCCGGTGTGAATGAGGGAACTCCGGGCCAGAGGGGGACTTTGAGAAATTGGCCAAACAGAATGAAGTCTGTGCTAAGTCGAAAGCCGGTCGAGTTCATTGACACCTCTAGCCCGTTTTGTGGTTTCCTCTGCGACATTCTACCTCTGCCTCTTTCATGGATTTGTGCTTTCTTTTGTGCGTTCCGAACTTGATTAATGCGTAGCAGTCATATTTCATTTGATTAGCTAGATACGTTTATAATTGATTGTGTGCTCAGCGATTCATTGTTTTGCTTATGAACAAAAGACTTAGGAAACGAACTTGGTCGCTGGCTGATGTTTTGTGTGTTTACAGCTAATATTGACGAATGGATTTGAGCGTACAAACTGAAGCTGTCAAAATAAGGATAAATATAAATTGTTTAACATTTATTTTATCAATATTTAGTATTCATTTTAGGGAAATATTTATTTTTTTTTTAATTATTAATAATATCGAAAGCTCAAAATTATTTCACATAAATTTGTTAGTTAAATCAACTTCGGGACAGGACTAATTTATGCCTAGTAAACATACCCACGCAGTGCCACAGTATGCGATGGCAGGAGTTAATGCCAATTGACAGTTATAACGGATATGCACTTGAGCGTTGACGTGCAACGTCGTCATCATCATCTGTCTGACGTTGTCATTGCGCCTGTTAACAAGCTTGGAAGCTACGAAAAATTGCTCATTGTAGTCGTCGCCTGGCACCGCCGCTCAATGTCATGGGAGCTTTCAGCAGCCGCATCATCATCATCATCATCGTCAGCAGCAGAGGCATCAGTAACATCAGCATCTACATCCACTTCGCGCATCTTTGCTCGCACGCCTTTAATTGTTGCATCGCTTTAGCTGTTGGCTGGTGTTGCCTCTGCCGAGTGCATGTGCTGCTCATTGTGCCGCCTGTCAATTGATAAAAGTCGCTGAGACGTCGGCGGAATCTATTGTTTAGCAAGGCCGTTAGCGTTGCATGGCGTGAAGTGGGCACAAAACAAATACAATTGAAAACCCCAAGCCACATAGAACGCTAGAGGGAGCACATGCGGGTACTCCTCTTCCTCCCAAGCGGCGGCGGTGCGATAAGAATCTGCCTAAAACAATTCGCGGCAAACTTGAACTTGACAGCCAGTGCCTCATGTTCGCACCTTCCGCGGCGGGGGTCGTAGAGCAATTTCAGCTGCTTTTTATGGCCTCCACTTCAGCTCATTAGGCGCCCGGCACAAACAAAGCAAAGAAAATTGGCCTTAAATGAGGAAACTGGGAAAATTTTCTGGGATTTTCAAGTTCTATTGAAGAGGAGCTGCTTCTAGGTAATTGAGACACTGAACTCTGCCTAGAATTAATTGGAAAAAATATAGAAAAGAGCCAACGATGATGTTACTTATCGAAAAGAAATCTGTAAGAGTTGGCACATATGGAAGACCAAGAAACATAATTAATTGTCTAATAATTCCTAGTAATAATAAACTTATTATAACTAATGCATATAAAATTCCTAGTTCTCTTTGTGGAAAACACACATTCGATTCTGTTATTGATTGTCGAAATCCCAACATGCCCAGCCTTATCTTGTTTTACAAGTATTTGAGCCTTTTCCAAATCTGATCTAACCACTTAATAACTATATTTGAGCGTAGGAAGTCAAATTGAACAAGCTACAAAAATAGAAGTACAATCGCAGATGTATAACACATCAGCAATGCGACAAATACAATACATGTATAGCCCAAACTAGTTTTAATTCATTTTTGCTGGAGCACAAAAAGGTCTTAAGTGACAAACTTGTTTCCCCCCAACCAAGCCAAGCTCTCTAATGCTGCCAACAGCAAAACACACACACACACACGAGCTGGCCGCCAGTCGACAGTCGGCAAAGTTTTGGCCAAGAAAATATGGCAAGCGGCAAACAACTTTTGTTTTGCTAAAAGTAAAATCAGCCAAGTGTAACAATTAAGTGGCAGAGACGCCACAAAGCCACACAATATAGTGGAGACGGTCTAGAGTATACTGAGTGTATACCTGTAGTATCGGGTCGTGCCCATATGGACCACATCGGGTTGAGAAATCTGAAGAAGCGCTGCCGGTGCTACGCCTGCTAAGCTTGCTGTATCTAATTTGAATTTAAATTAGTTTAGCGAAACCAGCTTGGGTTCGCCTAAATAGTATAACTATACTCAGCGGAATGAGGTTGCAGCAAAGGTTGGGGTTTAGGAAATGGTTAATTTGGTATTTCGAAACTAAATTAGAACTAAGTGCGTTAGATTGTTCCTATATTCTATTTTATATTCAAGCTATTAAATTAAATAATTTATTAATCCCCTTCCATTGTTTGCTTACTTGCAGGTACATTCACAATTTACACAACAACCGCAACCATTCAAGACAAACTTGAGGGCGAATAGTCGGTTTCGCGGCGAGGTCTTCTATCTAAACCTCGAGGATGGCTACTTTGGCTGCCAAGTCAACGAGTCCACCGACTATTTGCAGCTATACGAACTATCGAAACTATGCGACGGCACCCAGGACTGTTATCTGGGTTCCGATGAGCTGAGCAAAGAGCTCAAATGCACAAGTGAGTATCAAAGCAGCCGGGCGAATCTCTTTAATGGGTTTTTGCCCAACCCTCGAATTATGATCATGATCTCATGTATATATTCTCTGCAGATGACTGTGATAAGGATGGCACCCAGTGCACACATGGCGCGTGTTTGAACGGCGTCTGCCATTGCAATGACGGCTACGGCGGCTGCAATTGCGTGGACAAAGGTTAGTTTAAGATAGTGCCCCACCTTGTGCTAGCTTACATAACAAAAAAAAAAAAAAAGATAAAAACCGTTAACAAAACCCCTACCATTCCTTGCGTTACAGATGAGAACGAATGCAAACAGCGTCCATGCGATGTGTTCGCCCATTGCACAAACACACTGGGCAGCTTCACGTGTACCTGCTTTCCGGGCTATCGTGGCAATGGCTTCCATTGTGAAGGTAAGTGCTACACAGGGGGAAAATGCATATACAAATATTGGTATTAAGATGAGAGAAGTCCTTTAAGATATTTAGTTATGAAAACCCCTTTCTTGATCTAAATTTTCCTAGCTTTCAGGTAGTTTCATTTCTCTCTCTGTAGCCTTAGTCCGCACAGCCTCCGTTTTAGTTTCTTTGTATTACTTAGCATAATGACTGACCAGCCAACCAAGCAGAGTACAGATGATTGTTGTTTGCCGTTTTGTACTTCCGTCAACGTCTCTCTTTTTAGACCCAGACTTGGGTCGTTTTATACCCTAGCCCTAACGGTTTGTGCCATTCCAGCCTCCAGAGCTGAAAATGTAACAAAAGACGCGCCAGACAATAATATGAAAGCTTTCCCAGCAAGAATAGGAGTAATACTTATCTGCGAGGTAATAACAATGACCGTGTAGCGATTACACTTGAGTGCCGGCAATGCCGGTGCGGAGAGAGAGAGGCGGCAAAGTCTCTAATACCAGACCGAAGCTATCTGGAGCCCTGGCCAAACGAATTTCAAAATATCTCAATCAGTTTCCGCCGATCTAGTGCTACAGTTTCGATCCCGGGGTCGGGACCATTTGCTCGTTAGCCTAAGTGCCGCTCAGCAGGGGCCAACAGAAACATAGAACTCTCTCTGGGTGCTGGGCGCACCTGTTTCCCCACATGATGCTAGTCCGGAATTGGATATATGACAGTGACAAACCGGCTGGTATAATTGGACTGCGGCTAATGTTACGTAATAAAAACACATTATGGCATCACAAAAAAGAAAATCAAAAGAGAAACGAATCGAAGACAAGAAGAACCTCGAGATCGCAGTGGTAATAACTAGGAAAGTGTACGAAGAGGTTAGCGTTAGCAAGTAGTTCAGCTCGAGAGCCTATTCTTTATAGATGATGATGATGATGGCGATGATAATGTTGCGGCTGAATCCGGGGGAGCGAACAATAAAAAGCCACAGACACAGCGCATTTGTTGCAGCAATGCTTTCGCGCCATGCAACACATCGTGGCTCTGTCTGTTAGACGGGGAATCAGTGTCATGTAATCTGACCCCGAACATGGACACGCCAGAACTTTCAACACTCTCGAGCAGGAGAAGATGGAGGTTGTGAGGATGGTGAGGCTTCTGCCACGCCCCACCACCTGCATTCGATGCGATGCGATAACGAGCGCAAATTTCACAGAGACAGACCCTCTCTCCTGGCAATACCCCACTAAGTATGAAGACGTTGCCAAGATTCTAGATTACATGTGTCGCGTCCCCGTCTCCCTGTCATCCATCCCAGCGTCAGGCATGCATAAATTCTGAGCAGCGACGTGTAACGCCAGCATCGCATTTCATTCGCATTATCTAATTCTTTTCTATAGAAATTTTTTCACATATTTTTCACGATGCCATGATTGCGTTCGCCATGTTGCATTGGGGACAGAGCCCAGGGCCCTTCCCCAGACCCATCCCGAACCTCGCAATTGTCTGTAATCATCTGAATTAGTTTGGAAATGTGATGAGAAAGTCTCTTGCTCGCCATGTGTGTAGTTCAGTCCCCATCAGGGGCACACACGCACTCCTCCGATTCCCAAGCCAAATGCTTTTAAACACACAATTAAATGTTGATGTTCTCTGGCAGTATCAGTAGCTGTTTGCATAATTCCGGAATAAATTGTATATAAGGAGGTGAATTCATTAAGGATTATCAGATGTTAGATAAGCTTGTCTTGTAATGGAAGGGAATATATTAAATGAAACATTGTTTGCCTAGGAAAATTACGACTTAAAGAATATAATATTTCCTCTCCTCATTTTGTTATTTATGTATTTGAAGTTATTTTTATATACAAAACCCAATTTGTTCACTTCCGTACATACCAATCAAGATTTTCATTAACCAGCAGAAATAGGCCATCGTTAAGTGCTTGCCTAGCCATTAAACCATTTCCATTTGAGCCTTAAATCTATCTCTTTTTGAGGTAAATTTCCTCCTTGAGGGGGCCAATGTCTTGCTCACATCCTGCAAACAGCCAATTTTCGCATAGTTGCTTAAAGTGTCGCCGCCAGCGTGTTATGTAAATCCAGTTTCTGCATCAAGTTCACCCAATAAACTTAGCAACAAATCACACTGCCGCCT
Organism: Drosophila mayri; assembly: GCA_008042485.1. Taxonomy (NCBI): domain Eukaryota; kingdom Metazoa; phylum Arthropoda; class Insecta; order Diptera; family Drosophilidae; genus Drosophila; species Drosophila mayri. The sequence goes on along the minus strand of VNJN01004522.1, from coordinate 25,946 downwards.
GCTCTTGGCTTAGAGACACATTTTGCGTATTGCTGTGTATCCGAGTTGCAAGTATATATATATTTATGTACCTGTTTTCCTGTTTCTTTTCGCCTTTTTCATGCACCTAACGGTGGTTTGTGGCAAACACCTGTTTTAGACTCTGTGCCGCATTATTTCATGTTCATAACTCAAACGCGTTCGATGTGGATGCCTGGGATGGCTTCGTTAACGCATCGCAAAAGTCCAGTTATGCAATGACTATTGAAAAATGAGATAGGGAGAGACTCGACTAGGGGAGAGTGTGGGATTTGAGCTATCGATCCTTCTAATGCAATAAATGGAATGAGTCTCGCCAGTTGAGTGCTAAAATTTATTTCCACTTGGCCAGCGCCAAAAGACAGCAAGGCGCGAGGCGCAAAAAGACTCCAATATAAGTTGGTTGCTGGTCCGCTCCGGCTTGGCCAGGCACGTTCACCAGGCGGCTCAACGGCTGCTCCCTTTCGATTCGCTAACTGGGGCAGATCATTAAAACGGATAAAATAGATTGTGCCCACGTAGGCAACGCCGTCACAGCTCTCCAGCTCCAGCTCCAGCTTCGGCTTCGGCTTCGGCTCTTGGAGATCGAGGCGGTAGCGTTGTCGGCGCTTAATGCCGCCTGTCCTCAAACGGCACTGCCTCCAACTCCCGACTTCGAGTACAGCTCCATCTCTGACTCCGTCTCCCGTTTCCGAAAGCCAAAGCCGAAACCGACACCAACTTCAATCCGACGTCTTGTTGCCGGTCGACGCACCAGTTGGAGATCAACGTCAGATGATAAGCCTGGCCAGTTTTTCGTTCCGTTTTTGAATACTCTTTCAAGAAGGTATCTAGCTTTGCAGGCTTGGTATTAATAAGAATAAGAATACATCCTATTGATATCCTTTTAAGATCTTCAATTTATTACGAAGAAGAAATCTGTAAGAGTATTTCCAGCTTTGTTTTCTCTTCGGATAGTTTTTGGCCAGAACATATTCGCCTCGATGCATAGCCTTATTTTAATTCTCTTTGTAGTTGAAACCTTTTTTGTAGTTTGTTTTTTTTGCCAGGTACTTTGCACTTTTGCATATCAAAATGGCAGCAATTAATTCTGTTGTCCAGGCCGGCACTGATAAGGCATGAAAATGGCTTTAAGCGTCGGCATTGACACGCCTAATTATATGTGTTGCCACATTTACGCACAAATGAGGGGCGGCGGTGGCTTGGCCCAAGAGAAGCCGCCACCCATGGCTCGGCTTTAGCATGGCTTTGGCTCTAGCAAGTGGCCCGGATCCGGCTTGGACTGACATTACTGGCCGGGCCCCGACCTTGATCTTAGAGGAGCATACTCCATAGTCGTCGCATGGCAAAAACTAGACGCATAATTGCGTAACAAATTGTTAACTAATTTCGGTTTTCTTTATTACCAGAGCTACTTATGTATATATTTTTTGTAGTCCGAGTTCAAGTTCAACTGTGTGTTACCTACAGTTTTGGCTTTGAGCTCTCTGGTTTATTGTTATTTATTCGACCTGCTAATCATCGCGCGGCAGTGGAGCATGAAAGTCGTGTCCGCTCGTAAATTGTATCTCTTCCATATATTATATATGCACATAGGCGAAATCATGGCACGAATGTCATAATTCAAATAGAAACCAACAAATGCAACGAGTGCGCCAAATGCTAATTAGTCTAGTTCAGCAATTACACAATTTATTAGATAGACGCCAGCTAGACGAGACAATATAGATAAGTTTCTCCTTTTCAAGTGGTCTGATAATTAGTTCTAATTGCAGATAAAAAGAGCTGCACAAAGGTTGGTTCGGCGGACAAATGTATTAATTATATATAGACAGTCAGGAAATGCGAAATTCATCAGGCGAAAAGCATATTAAGCTATTCCCAAGAACCAAAGTTCGCATTAAAAGTATAGTTATTAGAAAGATAGATTTAATAACGATCTAAGCATTTCCATTTTTTATTCTGCATTCGTGTAGCTTTAATGACCAGATCACCGCCTTTTAAAATGCCACTTGGAACACGTCTCTCTTTCTCTATCTTTCGTTCTCTGCTGATTATGGTTAGGAACAGGAAACCCAAGAAGACGACGGCCAAAGAGAATTATGTCAGCATCATTTCAGGCAATCATTCGGCTTAATCACATTGAGTCACGCATATTTGATTGCTTTTAAAGCGGTCAAATCCGATAAATAAGGGGGAAACCTTAGCAAGAACGCCTACCTATTGCCAAAATAGAAATATAATTCGCGAGAACAGAAGCCAAATCTGAGAGGAGAGCTTATTAAATTTACACTTCCCCGAGATGAGTTTCCCACTCAAACAGGCTGTAAGAATATCTGTCCTGGCAGGCGATGCAACAACCGTGCTAAGTTCATTAGACAGCCTTTGGTCAATGGCCCTGGGTTCCCAGCCGAGGATCGAGGCTGGGTCTGGTCTGTGCTGCTGTCGTCTTGCCAGTCGCATTGCATAAAGTAATTAAACCGACATTGAAACTTAGAAGAACACAGAATGCTTCCTGCTTCTGGTCCATGGCAGAGACAGAGAAAAGAGCTAAGACAGGCATGGGATCGAGTCTCCGACGAGGATGATGACATTGAGTAATCAGAGTTTGCAATTGCAACGTGGCGGTGATGCCGGCAAACATGGAATGCTGTCATATCAGTTGTTGGCTGTTAAGAGCGAATACCAGTTTCGGTGCTCCTCGCCGCTCCACCGCCACCAGAGTGATGATCCTCTTAATTTATAAGCTAAAAACTAGTAATTATAACTGAACGGCCAGCCAGCCGGCCGGACGGTCGGTCATCTCGTTCTGCTTGTAATTATAAGGCACTCACTATCCCTCCGTCCCTTCGTTGCCATTTCTCACTCCTAGTCCCAGGTCCTTGTCTTTGGCTTTTGCCAACTTTTGTACTTATGTCATATTAGCCATAAATGTACAACTTTAGCCTGTGCGCTTGGCCCAATGATTAATGGGCCCAGATTGCTCTGGAGCGGCGGCGGCTACCCATCCCTCCATTCCAGCCCATCCTCATGCCGTCCAGCTGAATTGCCGCTTCATTGGCTCCGACTGACTGAGGGCAATATTGAATTCTCAATGCCCGGCTGCGCGCTATTGGAGCAGAAAGCCCTGATCCCAAGCTCATCCTCCGCCAGTCTTCCGCCTGAACTGGGCTTTAGATTAAGATTCAGAGACAGAGAGACAGCCGTTGAGCTGGGCTTAGCTGAAAGGTTAGATGGGCAGGCTTATGCAATTGTAGAATTCTTGTGAATATATTAAAATGAAGGTCGCAGATAGCTGGATTTTAATGTTTTTTTATATGTATTTTAATCAAGAAAAATACCTACGAGACCTTGAACAGCAAATTCTAAATTAACTATTTTACTATATTGTTTTAATTTATATTCCTTTGATATGTATTTCCGAAACTACGAAATACAGAATGGTAATGGTTTGTCCCATTAACATTGACCACACAGCCAATTGGTATGCAAAACGTATGCAACTGGTGCATCCTGTGCTGTGACATTGCTGAAATGACACTGAAATGTCATGCGTAACATGCAAATCTCGGATGCATCCATTGCAAACTGCAACTGCGGCTCCAAGCAGCAGCAGTAGCAGCGAGTCCAACTCCAAGTTTGTGGCCACAAAGCGAGCAAAGCGCATTCAAGCGGCAAAATGCGTAGAGCTCCTAGAATGAGGTTGAGCTTGGATGCTTGGACGATCTGGCTGTAGGAATACACGCAACAAATAAGTCAAGACTTGTATACAGGTTTAAAGAGTTTTAATTCCTAGTACATTTTTAGTTAAAGTTTCTATGAGTCTAGAAATAAAGCATAGAAAAGTATTTAAAATAAATTAGAAACTATTTTCCTTTTAAAGAGTCTTTGATTTCTCGCCGTGTTCATCCGAAGGTGGATATTAATCGCTCTGCGTTTAGATTTTAATTACTTGTCATTTGTTGCATGGCACAATCAATTAATCAAACCTCCTCCTTCTCCTCTTGCTCCACAGACGTTGACGAATGCCAAGATCCCGCGATAGCAGCTCGATGCGTGGAGAATGCCGAGTGCTGCAACCTGCCGGCCCACTTCCTTTGCAAGTGCAAGGACGGCTATGAGGGCGATGGCGAAGTACTCTGCACGGATGTCGATGAGTGCCGCAATCCGGAGAATTGCGGGCCCAACGCCTTGTGCACCAATACGCCGGGCAACTATACATGCTCGTGCCCGGAGGGCTTTGTGGGCAGCAATCCGTATCGGGAGGGCTGCCAGGATGTGGACGAGTGCTCGTATCCGAATGTCTGCGGACCCGGTGCCATATGTACGAATCTCGAGGGCAGTCATCGCTGCGACTGCCCGCCGGGATATGATGGAGATGGACGCTCGGAGACCGGCTGCGTTGATCATGACGAGTGCGCCCGTTCGCCATGCGGCCGGAACGCGGACTGTTTGAATACGGAGGGCAGCTTTCGCTGCTTGTGTCCGGAGGGATACAGCGGTGATCCCATGCACGGCTGCGAGGGTGAGTTTAGCCTTAAAATTAAGATTACTTCATTCGTTTGACATTGTTTCATTTTGGTTGTTTTTTGCACTTGTTTATTTTGCCAATTATTTGGCTAAATTTGAATTGGCGGCACCTTCAACATACCAAACACACACACATACAATTATACTCGAACATTACTGCACCGCAACATGTAACATTAATACAAAAATTAATGCCTAACGCCGGCAGATGTCGATGAATGCGCCACTAACAATCCATGCGGTTTGGGTGCTGAATGCGTGAACATGGGCGGTAGCTTCCAATGTCGCTGTCCCCTTGGCTTTGTGCTTGAGCACGATCCGCATGCGGATCAATTGCCTCAACAGCCGCTGGGTTACGGGCCGGGGGCAACGGATATTGTGCCCTACCAACGGACTTCGGGCGCGGGGCTGGCCTGCCTGGACATTGATGAGTGCAACCAGCCGGATGGCGTGGCCAAGTGCGGCACTAACGCCAAATGCATTAACTTCCCGGGCTCGTATCGATGTTTGTGTCCGAGCGGATTCCAAGGACAGGGCTATTTGCACTGCGAGAGTTAGTATCCTGCCTGCTTAATGCCTTTGCCAGAGCTCTATATTTGGTTATCTTTAAAGAATTACTATAGATTGATTAATAACTCAAACCAAATAAAGAGCTCTGACAACTATGTAGCACACAGGGCTGGCAAATCCCCACCTGTTAATTTAAAGGATCTGCCAGCTATGTGTTTGCTTCCTCCTCTGCTATCCACCACCCGCTATATGTGTCCTTTCAGCTGTTTTGCAAGCTTAAAGCTTTGCTTATTTGCATCCTATTTAGCAGATGCATGCTTTCCCAACAGCTTCCTATTGTACTCCCCTGTAGTCCCACCGATCTATATTCTATTCTTTGTATTTATCTACCCACCCGTTCCCGCTCCCCCACTTCACGCTATGCTCCCTCACCTTCCATCCGATTCCGTATTGTTTTGCATACTAATTTGATTAATTTTAATTAATAAATATATATTTAACTCAACCCACCACCCAACCGCCAACCGCCACTGAACATGCGTTGCCTGCCCCTTCTCCATCATCACCCCTGTCCCTGCACCGTCCGGAAATCGTGTAGACATCAACGAGTGTCAGGATAATCCGTGTGGGGAGAACGCTATCTGCACGGACACCGTCGGCAGCTTCGTGTGCTCGTGCAAGCCGGACTATACCGGGGATCCGTTCCGTGGATGTGTGGACATTGACGAATGCACGGCCTTGGATAAGCCGTGTGGACAGCATGCCGTGTGCGAAAATGCCTCGCCAGGATATAATTGCAAGTGTCCGCAGGGCTACGATGGGAAACCCGATCCCAAGGTGGCCTGCGAACAGGTGGATGTCAACATTCTCTGCACCAGCAACTTCGATTGTACCAACAATGCGGAGTGTATCGAGAATCAATGCTTCTGTTTGGATGGCTTTGAGCCCATTGGGGCCAGCTGTGTGGATATCGACGAGTGCCGCACGCATGCGGACGTTTGTGGGCCCCACTCGCAGTGCTTGAACACCCCTGGATCGCATACCTGCGAATGTGAGGCTGGCTATGTGGGCAGTCCCCCAAGGATGCCCTGCAAACAGCCCTGCGAAGATGTCCGGTGTGGAGACCACGCCTACTGCAAACCCGATCAGAATGAAGCCTATTGCGTGTGTGAGGAGGGATGGACATATAATCCCAGCGATGTTTCGGCGGGATGCGTGGATATTGATGAATGCGACGCGCTGCATGGGCCATTCGGAAGCTGCGGCCAGAATGCCACCTGTACGAACAACGCCGGAGGCTACACGTGCGCCTGTCCGCCCGGTTACTCGGGCGATCCTCATGCCAAGTGCGTGGATGTGGACGAGTGTCGGTCAGGCGCCAGCAAATGTGGAGCCGGAGCTGAGTGCGTAAACATGGCCGGCGGCGGTTATACTTGTCGCTGCCCAGAGAACACTATCGCCGAACCGGATCCCAGTGTGCGGTGTGTTCCCATTGTGAGCTGCTCCGTCAACGAGGACTGCCCTGGCAATGCCATTTGTGATGAGACCAAGCGTTGTCTGTGCCCGGAACCAAATATTGGCAATGATTGCCGTCATCCGTGCGAAGCGCAAGACTGCGGAGCCCATGCCCAGTGCATGTTGGCCAACGGACAAGCTCAGTGCCTGTGTACTCCCGGATACACTGGAAACGCAGCTCTTCTAGGAGGCTGCAATGATATCGATGAATGCTCGAGAGCTAATCCCTGCGCCGAGAAGGCCATTTGCACCAACACGGCCGGCGGTTACCTATGCCAGTGCCCAGGCGGCTCCAGTGGGGATCCGTATCGCGATGGCTGCATCACCTCGAAAACCGTGGGCTGCTCCGACGCGAATCCCTGTGCGACGGGCGAGAGCTGCGTCCAAGATTCCTACACCGGCAACAGTGTTTGCATTTGCCGGCAGGGCTACGAACGGAATCCGGAGAATGGACAGTGTCAAGATGTTGATGAATGTTCTGCCCAGAAGGGAAAGCCTGCTTGTGGTCTGAATGCTCTCTGCAAGAATTTGCCCGGAAGCTACGAGTGCCGCTGTCCCCAGGGCCACACGGGCAATCCGTTCATCATGTGCGAGATCTGCAACACGCCGGAGTGCCAATGTCAACCGCCATATAAGCTTTTGGGCAACAGTTGCGTTCTGGCGGGCTGCTCCAACGGCCAGGCCTGCCCCAGTGGAGCGGAGTGCATCTCCATTGCCGGCGGTGTCAGTTATTGTGCCTGCCCCAAGGGCTATCAGACCCAACCGGATGGCAGCTGTGCCGACATCAACGAGTGTGAGGAGCGAGGAGGAGCTCAATTATGCTCGTTTGGAGCTCAGTGCGTGAACACGCAAGGTGGCTATAGTTGCCACTGTCCGGAGGGTTACCTGGGCGATGCCTACAATGGACTCTGCGCCCCGGCTCAGCGGAAGTGCGCTGCCGACAAGGAGTGTGCCAGCAACGAGAAATGCATCCAGCCGGGAGAGTGTGTGTGCCCGCCTCCATACTTCTTGGATCCGCAGGACAACAACAAATGCAAGAGCCCCTGTGAACGCTTCCCTTGCGGCATCAATGCCAAGTGCACGCCATCGGATCCTCCACAGTGCATGTGCGAGGCCGGCTTCAAGGGAGATCCCCTCCTGGGCTGCACGGACGAGGACGAGTGTGCCCACCTACCATGTGGCTATGGCGCCTATTGTGTGAACAAGAAGGGCGGTTACCAGTGCGTGTGCCCCAAGGGCTTCACCGGCGACCCGTACAAGAGTGGCTGCATCCTGGAGACCGGTACGCCGAAGAGCAAGTGTCTAAGCAACGATGACTGCGCCAGTAATCTGGCCTGCTTGGATGGCAGCTGCGTTAGCCCGTGCATCAGTCTCCTGTGTGGATCCAATGCTTATTGCGAGACGGAGCAACATGCGGGATGGTGTCGCTGCCGCGTGGGCTTTGTAAAGAACGGTGACGGCGATTGCGTATCCCAGTGCCAGGATGTGATCTGTGGCGAAGGGGCTCTGTGCATTCCCACCAGCGAGGGACCCACCTGCAAGTGCCCACAAGGACAGCTTGGCAATCCCTTCCCCGGCGGCAGCTGCAGCACGGATCAGTGCACGGCCTCCAGGCCATGCGGTGAACGACAAATATGTATTAATGGCCGGTGCAAGGAGCGCTGCGAGGGCGTCGTCTGTGGCATCGGAGCCACCTGCGATAGAAATAATGGAAAATGTATCTGCGAACCGAACTTCGTGGGAAATCCCGACCTGTTGTGTATGCCGCCAATTGTGCAGGCCATATGCTCGCCTGTTTGTGGTGAGAATGCCCATTGCGAGTACGGATTGGGCCAGAGCCGATGTGCCTGTAATCCCGGCACCTTTGGCAATCCCTACGAGGGATGCGGGGCACAGAGCAAGAACGTTTGCCAACCGAATAGCTGCGGACCCCATGCCGAATGCCGAGCTGTGGGAGATCGCATCTCCTGCCTGTGCCCGCAGGGCTTCAGCGGTAATCCCTATATTGGCTGCCAGGATGTGGATGAGTGCACCAATAAGCCATGTGGTCTGAACGCGGCTTGCCTGAATACGGCCGGAGGATTCGAGTGCCTTTGCCTGTCGGGTCATGCCGGCAATCCGTACAGTAGCTGTCAGCCCATTGAGAGCCGCTTCTGCCAGGATGCCAGCAAATGCCAGTGCAGCGACCGTGTTGAGTGTCCCGATGGCTACAGCTGTCAGAAGGGTCAATGCAAGAACCTCTGCTCCCAGGCGTCGTGTGGCCCACGAGCCATTTGCGATGCCGGAAAATGCATCTGCCCGATGGGCTACGTTGGAGATCCGAAAGATCTGATTAATGGTTGCAGCATTCGCGGTCAGTGCGGCAACGATGCCGACTGCCGGCACTCGGAAATCTGCTTCCAGCTGGGCAAGGGACTGCGCAAGTGCGTTGACGCTTGCTCCAAGATTCAGTGTGGACCTAATGCTCTTTGCGTAGCGGATGACCATCGCTCCTCCTGCATCTGCTCCGATGGCTACTTTGGCAACCCCAGCAACCTGCAAGTTGGCTGCCAGCCGGAGAGAAAGGTGCCGGTGGAAGAGGAGGACAAATGCAAGTCGGATAAGGATTGTGAACGAGGATATGGCTGTCAGATGGCCGGTGCACATGGGGCCCGAGAGTGCATTAACCTGTGCTCCAACGTTGTCTGCGGACCCAATGAGCTGTGCAAGATCAATCCAGCTGGACATGCGATTTGCAACTGTGCCGAGAGCTATGTGTGGAACCCAGTTGTCTCGTCATGCGAGAAGCCTTCGCTGCCGGACTGCACCAGTGACGCCAATTGTCCCGATGCGTCCGCTTGCCGTCCGGATGTCTTGGGCGTGCTCAAGTGCGTCGCCATCTGTGATGCCTTCACCTGTCCGGCTAACTCGGCGTGCGTGGCTCGCCAGCACCAGGGTCGCTGTGACTGTCTGCCCAACTTCGTGGGTAATCCGAACGATAGAAATGGCTGCCAGCCGGCGGTGAAGCATCAGTGCAAGAACAACGCCGAGTGCCAGGAGTCAGAGGCCTGCATCAAGGATGAGAGTACTCAAACGCTTGGCTGTCGGGCTGCCTGTGATGCCGTCAAGTGCGGTCCACGTGCCGTTTGCATAACAAACAACCATCAGGCGCAGTGTCAGTGTCCACCAGGACCATTTGCCGGAGATCCGTACGATCCTTTCAATGGCTGCCAGAGTGTGCCGTGTGTATATAACCACGACTGCCCACCCAGCCAAATGTGTAACCGTATGACCCATACCTGCTACGATGTGTGCGACGAGGAATCTTGTGGCGAAAATGCCATTTGCCTGGCTGAGGATCATCGCGCCGTTTGCCAGTGCCCGCCAGGATTCAAGGGAGACCCGTTGCCAGAAGTGGCCTGTAAAAAGCAAGGCGGATGTGCTGCCGGAACCTGCCATGCTTCGGCCATTTGTGAAGTTACCCCAGAAGGACCTGTCTGCAAGTGTCCGCCTCACTTTGGAGGCGATCCCAAGACGCGCGGCTGTCGTCCCGAAGGTCAGTGTCCCAATGGAGATGCTGATTGTCCCGCCAACACAATCTGCGCTGGAGGAAGATGCCAGAATCCCTGCGACAATGCCTGCGGAGCCAATGCCGAGTGCAAGGTTGTCAACAGAAAGCCTGTCTGCAGCTGCCCACTGCGATTCCAACCCGTTTCTGATACGGCGCGGGATGGATGTGCCCGTAGTCCGTCTAAATGTCTCACAGACGTGGACTGCGGCGGACAGCTGTGCTACAACGGACAATGCCGCATTGCCTGCCGGAACACACAGGACTGCTCGGATGGAGAGAGCTGCCAGAGTAACGTCTGCGTGGTGGCCTGCCTGGATCACAGCCAGTGCACCAGTGGCTTGGCCTGCGTGGACGGTCACTGCACCATTGGCTGTCGCAGCAACAAGGAGTGCAAGCAGGATCAGTCCTGCATTGAGAACAAGTGTCTGAATCCCTGCCAGTCGGGCAGCAGCTGTGGCCCCAATGCCCTATGCAGCATTGCCCAGCACCGAAGCCAATGCAGTTGCCCGGAGGGCTTCGAAGGAAACCCAACGCCTGAACAAGGATGTGTGCGAGTGCCGGCTCCCTGCCTGGCGAGCAATCAATGCCCCAACGGACACATGTGCATCGGCAATCAATGCAATTTGCCGTGCACCAAGACCTCGGCCTGTGCCATCGGAGAACGCTGCTACCAACAGGTTTGTCGCAAGGTTTGCTACACGAGCAACAACTGTTTGGCCGGAGAGATCTGCAACTCGGATAGGACATGCCAGCCAGGCTGTGAATCTGATGCCGATTGCCCGCCCACCGAGCTGTGCCTCACCGGCAAGTGCAAATGCGCCACTGGCTTCATCGGCACTCCCTTCGGCTGCTCGGACATTGACGAATGTACTGAGAAACCTTGCCATGCCAGCGCTGTATGTGAAAATGTCCCCGGATCCTATCGCTGCGTTTGCCCCGAGGGAACTGTCGGCGACGGCTATGCCCAGCAACAGGGATGCTCCAAATCCGGGCTGTGCCACAAATCAGATGACTGCTCCAATAACTTGGCCTGCATCCATGGCAAGTGCACGGACCCCTGCGTTCACACTGTTTGCGGAGCCAATGCTCAGTGCCAGGCGGAGGGACACGAGGCCTTGTGCAGCTGTCCCGGAGGATATTTGGGCGATCCCAACGACACAGGCGTGGGCTGCTTCAAGGTTGAGTGTATTGACCATGAGGATTGTGCCGGCGATCGTGCCTGCGATGCGGAAACCAATCGCTGCATTAAGCCCTGTGATCTGACTAGTTGCGGCAAGGGTAACTGCCATGTTGAGGACCACAAGGCCGTCTGTGCCTGCTACGAAGGATACCAGTTGGTCAACAACGGCGGATGCGAGGACATCAACGAGTGTCTTTCTAAGCCATGCCACAGCACAGCCTTCTGCAATAATTTACCAGGCAGCTACAACTGCCAGTGCCCCGAAGGATTGATTGGAGATCCCCTGCAAGCCGGTTGCCGCGATCCCAGCGAGTGTCTCAGTGATGCGGATTGCCCGGTTTCGGCCAGTTGCCAGAACTCCCGATGCCGCAGTCCTTGCGAGCGTCAAAATGCCTGCGGATTAAATGCCAACTGCCAGGCTCAGGCCCATCAAGCGGTTTGCACTTGTCCCATTAATTCTCGCGGAGATCCCACCGTTGAATGTCTTCACATTGAGTGCTCCGATAACGACGATTGCTCCGGAGACAAGGCCTGCCTGGACTCGAAGTGTATAGATCCCTGCTCTCTGCCGAATGCCTGTGGAGCTCAGGCACGTTGCTCGGTGCAGAATCACATCGGAGTCTGCTCCTGCGAGTCGGGAAGTACCGGAGATGCCAAGCTGGGATGTGTGCCGCTGCAATACTGCCAAAAGGACGAACAATGTGCCCAGGGTAGCATCTGTTCCCACGGCCTCTGCAGTCCTCTATGTAGCACCAACCGCGATTGTATCTCGGAACAGTTGTGCCTGCAGGGCGTCTGCCAGGGAACCTGCAAGTCGAACTCCACTTGTCCCCAGTTCCAGTTCTGCTCAAATAACATATGCACCAAGGAGCTAGAGTGCCAATCTGACGGCGATTGTGGCGAGGAGGAGACCTGTCTGAGTGATGCCTACGGGCGTGCCAGGTGTGAGTCCGTGTGCCTGGGTCGCGCCGCCTGCGGCAGGAATGCTGAATGTGTGGCCCGTTCCCATGCCCCCGATTGTGTTTGCAAGGAGGGATTCTTTGGTGACGCCCGGTCCGGATGCAGGAAGATCGAGTGCACCACCGACGACGATTGTTCGAATGACAAGAGCTGCGACAACCACATGTGCAAGATTGCCTGCCTTATTGGACAGCCGTGCGGAGATAATGCCCTCTGCACCACGGAACACCACCAGCAGGTGTGCCACTGCCAACCTGGTTTCAGTGGCGATCCACGCGTTCGCTGCGATGTTATCGACTTTTGCCGTGACGCTCCGTGCGGACCCGGAGCCCGTTGCCGAAACGCGCGGGGGTCGTACAAATGCACCTGTCCCACGGGACTCGTTGGTGATCCGTACAACGAGGGCTGCCGCAGATCCGTGGAGTGCGAGACCAACGAGGACTGTCCCCCGCACGCTGCATGCACCAAAACAAACGGGGTGGCCAAGTGCCGCGATGTCTGTGCCCAACTGCAATGTGGCCCCAATGCGGAATGTGTTCCGAAGGGCCATGTGGCGCAGTGTGCATGCCGCAGCGGCTACGACGGCCAACCCGCCGACCGGGTGGCCGGCTGTAAGCCGTTGCCCGTTCCCTGTCAGGTCACTGGCGACTGTCCGACCAACACATATTGCTCGGATAGCGTCTGCAAACGTAAGTACTAACCCTGAGCCACCATGGGGCCTAAACCGACTACCAGACAGCGTTAAATTGGTTAATCTACCTATCTACCTACCTACCACCTCTCTTTAGTAGATCTACTTACTTACATATGTACTTACAAACTAGCACAGATTTATTTACAGGAGATGTTGTGGATTACCTAAAGCTTGAAAATTTTAATATATTGCTAAAATATATATTATTTTGTTGCCTTTGTCTCTGGGAGATAAAATAAAACGAAAAATATCCCAGTTTAAATTAATTTTATAAAAAGAAATCTGCCACAACATCTCCCAGCAATAACCACTAGAACCTTGGACTGGCATTGAGCCTACGCATTAAACCAAATGATATTTTATAACTAAGACTAACTTAACTGCAAACTAAAATGAAAATTACAGCAAATTACACACAAACGACAACACGCCACGAACATTGCGAGACCGTAACGCCAACAGAAAAGTTCTTCCTGCTATATAGCCATTCACTAACTCCCGAATATCCTTTCCCATAGCTGCCTGCGTTCTGGACACCGAATGTGGACCCTCTGAAGTTTGCCAAGGTGGCCAATGCTTCAATCCCTGCCTGCAGCCGCAGGCTTGTGGTCAGAATGCCGAATGTGTAATCCAGAATCATATCAAGCAGTGTGTCTGCCCCGAGGGCTTCACTGGCGATTCAGCCAAGGAGTGTGTCCGAGTGCCAGTGGCCTGCGATGGTGACTGTGCTCCTGGCTACACTTGTCGCGATTCCATGTGCCTGCCAGTCTGCCACAACGATCTTGAATGTGCCTCCAATGAGAAGTGCCTGAAGGGCAACTGTATGCGTAAGTAACCTCTGACATCGCGTCTTGAGTAGCCCAATAAAATTATTTTTATTCCTTAGTAACCTGTCGCGTAGACAATGACTGTTTCCTGGGTCATGTCTGTCTGCACAACAAGTGCGTCTATGGATGTCATGTGGACGACGATTGCAGTGCCTCCGAGTCTTGTCGCAATGATAAGTGCGTGAACCCTTGTCTGGAGAGCAGTCCCTGCGGCCCCAATGCCGCCTGTGCTGTGTCCAACCACCGGGCCAGCTGTAGCTGCCTGGATAGCATGGTGCCCAATCCCACGCCCCAGGTGGGCTGTGTGCGCTCTCCCCCGCTGGAGTGTCGCGAGAACCGCGATTGTGGCAATGGACTGGCCTGCTTTGAGTCGGTCTGCCGTCCCCTGTGCGCCGACGATGCTGGCTGCTTGACCAACGAACGCTGCCAGCAGGGAGTGTGCAAGTCACTCTGCCGCCACGACAACGAATGCGGCCACGGGGAGCTCTGCTTGGGCCTGAATTGTGTACCTGGCTGCCGCTCAGATCAAGGATGCCCTCAGGACCTCGCCTGCGTGGGTCAACAGTGCGTGGACCCATGCGCCGATCCCACTGCCTGCGGCACTAACGCCGTCTGCCAGGTGATCGATCATCGAAAGCAATGCGCATGCCCGGATGGACTCGACGGCAATGCCAATGTGGCCTGCAAGGTGCCCCGCATTGCTTGTGGCAAGAACGAGGATTGCCAGTCTAACCAGCTTTGCTACGCCGGCAGCTGCCAGGGAAAGTGCAGAAACGATCAGAACTGCCTGTCGGACGAACGCTGCATGCGAGGAACATGCAGAACTGTTTGCAACACGGACGAGGCCTGCTCCCAGGGACAGATTTGCGAGAACCGCATGTGCCAGACCGGATGCCGTACGGACTTGAGCTGTGCAACCGACGAGGCCTGCGTGAACAAGAAGTGCCAGAACCCATGTCGCACCCCGGGTCAATGCGGTCAATGTGCCGATTGTTTGGTGGTTAACCACGGCGTCCAGTGCCAGTGCCCCGCATCCTTCATTGGAGATGGTTTGACTGGCTGTCAGTTGCCGCCGGAACGCTGCCATCCTGGTTGCGAATGCGATGAAAACGGCGCCTACTGTGCCGCCAAGTGCTCAAGGAACGAGGATTGCTCGTGTGGACAGCAGTGTGCCAGAGGAAAGTGCCGCAATAAGTGCGGACCTAAGCGTCAATGTACTGTGGGTCAGCTTTGCGAGCGAGGAGCCTGCATTGCCGGTTGCAAATCCAACGGAGATTGTGCCGCCGATCAGAGCTGCGTGCGTGGAAAGTGCACGGATCCTTGCGCGGATGACAAGTCATGCGGGCGAAATGCCCTGTGCACAGTTTCCGAGCACCGGATGCTTTGCTACTGTCCCGATGGCTATGAAGGCGAGCCCAGCAAGGAGTGCGTGCAATTCGAGTGCCGCGTGGACACCGATTGCGATAGTAGCAAGCGCTGTGACCAAGGAAAATGCCGTAATCCCTGCCTCGAATATGGAGCCTGTGGCTCAAATGCCCAGTGCCGAGTGGTGGGTCGCAAGGCTCAGTGCTCTTGCCCTCCGGACTTCTTTGGCAATCCAACTACTGGCTGCCAGCCGCTGGAGGGAGGAGGATGCTCGAACAAACCCTGCGGCGAGAACTCCAAGTGCACTGAGGTGCCTGGCGGCTATGAGTGTGCCTGCATGGATGGCTGTGTGGGGGATGCCCACAATGGATGCATTTGCGGAGGACCGCTGGTGAATGCCTGCCAGGATCAGCCTTGTGGCTTGAACGCTGCCTGTCATGTGCTGGAGAACAATCAGGCCGAGTGCTACTGTCCGGAGAGTTTCCCCAATGGTGATGCTTATGTGCAATGTGAGTGAATCTGTGAAAGTAGCTTATTTTCTGTATATTTTAAGAATTTAAAAATGGGAAATTACTATAATTGTTACTTTTTACAGGTTACTTGACGCCACCACAGCAGGATTGTCGCACCCTTGGATGCGATGAGGGTGACTGCGTCCGCCAGGGCTATGAATATGTGTGCCAGAGGGGTAAGTGCCTATACTCATACTCAAATTTCGAGGGTTATCTGCCGTACCGTATTATGTTAATCTTGTTAACCGGCGTTCCTTACAAGTTATTCGTTATATAATGTAATCAGTAAGCGTTATCGTTGACAATTATTTGATTTTTACCAAAATAACTGGAGGTTGTTAGTAACCAAAATTGAAACTGATTTAATTTTTATTATTATCTTGGTTTAATTACTTAGTTCTGAGTTGTTACAAGCCCAAGCAAACTTAAACCTAAAGCTAATTAGCTAATTCCACTAATTCAACACACAGCCCTCGCGGCTGCTTAGAACATTGAACAAAGAAATCTGATTTCAGTGTAGTGTGTGTGTGTTTAAAAAATTGCCAAAATGCTAATTCGTTTGTATGTTTTACACAGTTTTTAATTTAATTCTTAACAACCTATACACATGTGCGAAGTTTTAGATATTACTTAGTCTAATATGGTTATTCCCCGCACGCACAAAAAACGAACACGCAAAAATAAACCAAAAAGCCACCTACACAACAAATTCCCAATTCGGCAGCTGGGAAAATGCCAATTAATGAATAAATTCCGTGCACAGTTTTTGAGTTTTTTTTTTTTAATAGTTTTTAATCATTTTATTTTTTACCTACAATATACACACCATCAACGCATATGGAGATTCGTGGAATTCGTTGCTGTCGCTATCGCGGTTACCCAATCTGTGCCTAAATTTCATTTTTGAAACACACAATCAGAAACCGAAATATGAAGCGTAGTTTTAAGCAAATTTCAACTATCTTTACTAAAAATTTCATTCACAATCAGTACATTTAATGCGAAATAAGCTAGTAAGCCAGGGTTTACTTTAGAATCCATTAAGCTTGAAGTCTGCCTTCTCATATTTCATTCGGCTTTCATGAAGCTCAACTCAATGCTCATTATTGAACCTATTTCCTTAGTTCCATACAATTGGCTTTGAAATAACCATGTGTATTGGCGCTGAATACGCGGCATCCATTACGACTTGGAAGGAGTTAACGCACAGATATCAGTAGAATAGAATATTTGGTTCATCATCCCTATTTTTAACTTTTAGTCTAACGACAAACGCCGCCGCGATAGCGATATGTAGTCAATAAAATTGGTAGCGAAATATTATAAATTAATTGCAGAATGTGCTAAGAAGGCACAGAAATCAAAAACCTAACTAAAATTAAAAAAATACAACACAATGCCACGCTAATCATCATAATAGACAACAATCCTCAACACATCCTTGATAAAAAAGATCGATATCCTGCCTACCCCAATAATCCCATCCTTATTCCTCCAATTCCGCTCTGTCCACCCTCCCCCTGTGTACCCCAAGCTCTGTCGTTTCCTTTTGCTAAGCCCCTTTTTGTTACATTTCTTAAATGAAAAAAGTCTCAGATTGGGAACTGTGGACGGGACAATTCTCACACATAGTTCACATATGCTTGAAACGGAAGTTCGAAGCCAATTCGAAGACCAATTGAGGAACAAATCATAGTAACCAAGTTAAGATTCATTAGAAATGTGTACAGAACAATTACAAAAACAAAACAAATCAAAAGCAACATCAACCAACAAACTACTACTACTTTTCAATGCATCCCTAAAGCAAGTCTACAGCCATAACCGAGAATAAACGCAAGCGTTTATTTTGTACAAAGCTCCCTTTAAAATAATAAATATTAAGATCTTATACTCTGCAAGCTCCTCCCTATCTACCGCTCTCTACATAGATCGTCTATTGGTTAAAACTCTATATAAACAACCACCCCGAATTGACTTAAATTGTAACTAAATTTAACTAACCTTTCAATTATATTTTTTTGGTACATTTGACTAGTGATTAAGTTGTATATACAGACATTTTTGTACACACCTGTACATATAAGCTGCGACTAAGTGGCTGCCAAAAAACACTAACCTTATCGAAAGAACAAAAATCTGTAAATATATACCAAATTTGAAAAACAAACTGTGAATTATGAATAACCCGGATGAGTCGAACTAGCCAAGTATATACCTAACGTACTTTTCAAAATTGTATTTACCCATTTACTCATTTCTTCTATACTAAAGCCTCTTCCTACAAAGCTAATTTTGCTTTAGTCAGACTTGTATTTACCCCTACTTCTCTTTCAAAAGGATATCTTTCCCTCGTCGATCTGTCTCTTCCTTTTCTCTGAATCAATCACTCACTCACCAAAATCGCCAATAACGTGTCTCTCGTGAGGGCAGAGCGCATGTGTTGGATGTCGTGTAATTTTTGCCATTACTCAAACTGAAAACAAAAAACACAATAAACCAAAATATATATATATATAGTTCGAATTCGCATTAATCCCGATCAAAAATTCATTGCTCAACTAAGCTTGCCTTTAGTACAGCATCCAAATAATTGGGGTAGTGCAGCAGGCTCCCCTGCTCTATACTCGCTCTTAATAAATAAATAATAAACCATCAAATAATGTAACTATGCTCACTTGTTCTCACTGCTACGCCTACTCGCTCACACTTGAACGCTGGTCATGCCACCAATCAACGATGAAACCCAAAGCCAACTCCATTGATATGCATTGTTTTGGCCTGCCTATATATAGACTGTAAACCCTAGTTTTTGTGAGATGTTCCCTTCACAGTTCTACAATTTGAATTAAGACAAGCGAAAGTATGATGCAACCTTTGCCGCAACTTTGCTGCTTTAACTAACTAGCACCTGTTGAACACATTTATTAAATTAAATCAAAGTGCCAGTGTCCAACTTATGATTTTATTTTCGTTTACGTTTATTATGATTTCTATGTATGTACTGTATCTGATCTGATCTGCCCCCTAAAATTTTCTTTTACTCTAATAACCCCCGTGCACAAAACCCCCGAAACCCCAAAATCGAGTCCACAATAATCCCACTGACACTTAATTGAACACCGAAGCCGATGACCCACCAATACAATACACACACAACCCCAACCCAAAAAAAAAAAAAAAAAAAAACACCAAAAATAAAAACACACAAAACACTTAAGCCAAAAAAAAAAAAGAAGTCCAACCAACAAAAACTGGATTAAACTGTTTATATGTTGTCTCGTTTAAGTTCTTCCTTTGTTTATTTTTTTTTTTTGTTGTTTTTAGAAACATTTAGATATAAGTTTTATCCGAGTCCCCACCCATCACTCTTGTTTCCAAGAAATATAGTTTATACACTGTCTTATGCAAATACCCCAGCAAGTCCTGAACCCTCCATCAGACTTTATTGTCTACTGAAGCCCCACCCTTGAGCCGACAATTTTTATGTCGCACTTTCGTTTCTATGTGTTTCCATGCTCTAAAGAAAGATAATCTATTGAGTAGCGAACTCTTTACCGACTATGTCACCGAAGGAATAGTTGAATGCACCCACCAACGATTAACATTTAAACAACCAAAACAACTCCTGTCTATCTCTCTCTCGTTCTTCCCTGCCCTGGATGTTATGTTATAGACACCGAACAATGCTACTCAGATACGGATTGTCCCAGTGAAAAGTCATGCCTCCAAGGACACTGCAGCGATCCTTGTACAATGCGTGGCGCGTGTGGTGTGAATGCGCTCTGCAAAACTGTACTGCATCGGCCGCGCTGCTCCTGCCCAAGCTGCCACATCGGTCGGCCGGAGGTCGAGTGCAAGCTTGATCCCAAGTGCTCCTCCGATGATGCCGATGCCAAGACAAAGGAGCAAATCCCATGCTCCAGCGATTCCGAGTGCCCCGAGACGTTGCAGTGCGGCCAGTATGGCCAATGCACAGATCCGTGCAACAATCCGCTCTTCATTTGCGAGAGCAACAAGAAGTGCGAGACCCGGCGCCACCAGCCGGTGTGCATATGCAAATCGGGCTTTATAGTGAACGAGTATGGCGAACTGACCTGTGCCCCAGATAAGCGCGAGTGCTATCGCGACGATGATTGCGCCTCCAACATGGCCTGCACGGATGGCAAGTGCCGAAACCCATGCATTGTGCCATTGGGCCGACCACCGATCTGTGCGGAGAACAAGTCCTGTGAGGTGCAGAACCACAAGCCCGTGTGCATTTGCATGCGCGACTGCCAGCCGTCAATATCCATCTGCCTGCGTGACGCCGGCTGTCCGGCTGGCCTGGCCTGCCGGAAGCTCCAGTGCGTCGATCCGTGCAAATTTGCCACGTGCGCACCCAACTCGCCATGCATTGTCGAGGATCACAAGCCGATATGTAAATTCTGCCCAGCTGGATTTATAGCCGATGCCAAATATGGATGTCAAAAAGGTAAAGCACCAAACGTACTCTCACTCTCACTCAGCTATCTGTCGAGTGAAAGTGCCTTATGTCTTTCTGTCTCGAATATCTCTGTTTCCCGCTCTTTCTCACACACGCTCTCACCTTTTGCTAGCTCTGTCTTATTGTCTGTCCCCTCACAAAAATATAAATAAATAAATAAAAGAAAAACAACCTCCACCGATCACAAACAAATCAATCCTTTTTCCCGAAATGTTTGTGTATATGTACATAGGACTGAGAAATTAACTGCCCAAGCCAAGCTTCCGCCTACCGATATGGTTTTTAGCAAAAACTTACCCCCCAGCCAGAAGTCAAGAGACTATATAACCCCACGGTCAGATGCTTTACGCCACTAGCACAGCGACTAGGTTGAAGCACTTGAATGAAAAGATTTGTTGAGAAAAGCGTTGATCTTTCAGATCGTATTACGTCCCTTTGGATTACGTCCCAATGGGAATACAAATCAAACAATTATACAATAACATGAAGACACAATTTCAAGAAAACTCTTCTGAACATTCACACACGCTCATGCTCACAGTGATATTAATCAATTTATTAATCAAAGGCCTCCTGATTACTCGTACTTTAAAATTCTTAACCTATGATTCTAAATAAACGGTAATGAGATGTAATACTAATGGTAAACCTAAACCAATCCAACACCAATATGTAGCTAACTAATAGTAAAGACGTTCGTTCCTAATTTAAAAAATGATTAACCGTAAAATAGTTTATAAAGCTTCCGATATTTGTTTACATTTGCAGCTGTATGCAAGAGAGTTAGATAGATTTCCGAAACAGTATTTCCTTAGGTATGCCCCTCTGTATATATATAGTGCACATACTCTTTTGTCGTAGATATACACTTCCTTCCTATAGTTGGTATAAACTTGTAAATATTTTAATGAATTTTTTATTTTTAAATCTTATACTTTTATTTTGAATTATGTACAAAAAATCCCACTCCAAAATTATGTAAAACCAAAAACCTGATAATTCAAAGCAGCTAAGCCAGGTGGCAACTGTACGTCACATGAAGATTGCAGTGAAGCTCACCAATGTGGATCGTCTGGCCAATGTATCGATCCCTGTCAAATAGTTTGTGCGAACGCAGTGAAGTGCCTCACGTTGAACCACAAGGTTGCAACATGCATTTGCCCGGACACTTTGACGAACACAAACGGCACGAAGTGCGTTCCAACCGATACAACCCTCCAGACAACCACGAAACCGACTGACTCGACTACGGAATCAATTAATATAAAATACACAGTTATGCAATTGGCAAATCAAACCGAAATGCGAACTCGATTTACCGAAATAGAAGCAGAAAACGAAACTACCATATCCTATACTACTACCACAGAATCCTACAAAACTACACAATCTATTACCTACACAAGACCAACCGTCTCATTGGACAATGCCCCTCCCCTCGAGAACGCTAAAGAATCCCCAATAAATTTCGTAACTCCAGCGACTGAAAATACGTTTCCCTTGATAACACAAGGAATACAGAATGCTTCTTCAGAAAGACCTATGCAAACTACAAGTACTATTCCTGGACGAATCACTAAGCAAATGACTGAGTTTTCGACAGAACTACCAACAATTAGACCTGAAGGTACCGTTCCAGCAATAATTTCTGATACTACCACTCCAAACCCAATTCCAACGACCAGGGGACAAGAGACTGAAGAAACGACAAATGTAGCCAGCGAAGAAACTGGAACTGCAGGGCCGGTTTCTAGGCAAACTCTTCCTTCTATGGGTACTACGCCGGGCAAAATACAAGACCAGACGACAGCATTTACTACAGAATTCTCCACTAGTCGTTCTCAGGGCACTGTTCGCCCAATAATTCCTGACGCTTCCACTCTTAGCTCGCTGCCAACGACCAGGGAACAAGTGACTGAAGAAACGACAAATGCAGCCAGCGATGAAACCACTGCAGGGCCGGTTTATAGGGAAACTCTTCCTTCTATGGGTACTACGCCGGGCAAAATACAAGACCAGACGACAGCATTTACTACAGAATTACCAATTACTCGTTCTCAGGGCACAGTTCGCCCAATAATTCCTGACGCTTCCACTCTTAGTCCAATTGCAACGACCGGAAAACAATTCCCTGAAGAAACGACCGGAGCAGGCAGCGAAGGAACAACTGCAGGGCCGGTTTATGGGCAAACTCTTCCTTCTATGGGTACTACGCCGGGCAAAATACAAGACCAGACGACAGCATTTACTACAGAATTCCCAACTACTCGTTCACAGGGCACTGTTCGCCCAATAATTCCTGACGCTTCCACTCTTAGCCCAATTGCAACGACCAGGGAACAAGTGACTGAAGAATCGACAAATGCAGCCAGCGATGAAACAACTGCAGGGCCGATTTATGGGCAAACTCTTCCTTCTATGGGTACTACGTCGGGAAAAATAACAGACGAGACGACAGCATTTACTACAGAATTACCAACTAGTCGTTCTCAGGGCACAGTTCGCCCAATAATTCCTGGCGCTTCCACTCTTAGCCCGCTTGCAACGACCAGGGAACAAGTGACTGAAGAAACGACAAATGTAGCCAGCGAAGAAACAACTGCAGGGCCGGCTTATGGGGAAACTCTTCCTTCTATGGGTACTACGTCGGGAAAAATAACAGACAAGACGACAGCATTTACTACAGAATTCCCAACTAGTCGTTCTAAGGGCACTGTTCGCCCAATAATTCCTGGCGTTTCCACTCTTAGCCCTCTTGCAACGACCGGAAAACAATTCCCTGAAGAAACGACCGGATCAGGCAGCGAAGGAACAACTGCAGGGCCGGTTTATGGGCAAACTCTTCCTTCTATGGGTACTACGCCGGGAAAAATAACAGACGAGACGACAGCATTTACTACAGAATTACCTACTACTGCTTCTGAGGGCACTGTTCGCCCAATAATTCCTTACGCTTCCACTCTTAGTCTAATTGCAGAGACCGGAAAACAATTCCCTAAAGAAACGACAAATGCAGCCAGCGATGAAACCACTGCAGGGCCGGTTTATGGGCAAACTCTTCCTTCTATGGGTACTACGCCAGGAAAAATAACAGACGAGACGACAGCATTTACTACAGAATTACCTACTACTGCTTCTGAGGGCACGGTTCGCCCAATAAATCCTGACGCTTCCACTCTTAGTCCAATTGCAGAGACCGGAAAACAATTCCCTGAAGAAACGACAAATGCAGCCAGGGATGAAACCACTGCAGGGCCGGTTTATAGGGAAACTCTTCCTTCTATGGGTACTACGCCGGGCAAAATACAAGACCAGACGACAGCATTTACTACAGAATTACCAACTACTCGTTCTCAGGGCACTGTTCGCCCAATAATTCCTGACGCTTCCACTCTTAGCCCAATTGCAACGACCGGAAAACAATTCCCTGAAGAAACGACCGGAGCAGGCAGCGATGAAACAACTGCAGGGCCGGTTTATAGGGAAACTCTTCCTCCTATGGTTACTACGCCAGGAAAAATAACAGACGAGACGACAGCATTTACTACACAATTACCAACTACTCGTTCTGAGGGCACTATTCGCCCAATAAGTCCTGACGCTTCCACTCTTAGTCCGCTGCCAACGACCAGGGAACAAGTGACTGAAGAAACGACAAATGCAGCCAGCGATGAAACAACTGCAGGGCCGGTTTATAGGGAAACTCTTCCTTCTATGGGTACTACGCCGGGCAAAATACAAGACCAGACGACAGCATTTACTACAGAATTCCCAACTAGTCGTTCTGAGGGCACAGTTCGCCCAATAATTCCTGACGCTTCCACTCTTAGCCCGCTTGCAACGACCGGAAAACAATTCCCTGAAGAAACGACCGGATCAGGCAGCGAAGGAACAACTGCAGGGCCGGTTTATGGGGAAACTCTTCCTTCTATGGGTACTACGCCGGGAAAAATAACAGACGATACCACAGCATTTACTACAGAATTCCCAACTAGTCGTTCTCAGGGCACAGTTCGCCCAATAATTCCTGGCGCTTCCACTCTTAGCCCGCTTGCAACGACCGGAAAACAATTTCCTGAAGAAACGACCGGATCAGGCAGCGAAGGAACAACTGCAGGGCCGGTTTATAGGGAAACTCTTCCTTCTATGGGTACTACGCCGGGAAAAATACAAGACCAGACGACGGCATTTACTACAGAATTCTCCACTAGTCGTTCTCAGGGCACTGTTCGCCCAATAATTCCTGACGCTTCCACTCTTAGCCCGCTTGCAACGACCGGAAAACAATTCCCTGAAGAAACGACCGGATC
Source organism: Drosophila mayri (assembly GCA_008042485.1). NCBI lineage: Eukaryota > Metazoa > Arthropoda > Insecta > Diptera > Drosophilidae > Drosophila > Drosophila mayri. The sequence continues at coordinate 1,489 of VNJN01004522.1, read as the reverse complement.
AGGCAGCGAAGGAACAACTGCAGGGCCGGTTTATAGGGAAACTCTTCCTTCTATGGGTACTACGCCGGGAAAAATACAAGACCAGACGACAGCATTTACTACAAAATTCCCAACTAGTCGTTCTGAGGGCACAGTTCGCCCAATAATTCCTGACGCTTCCACTCTTAGCCCGCTTGCAACGACCGGAAAACAATTCCCTGAAGAAACGACCGGAGCAGGCAGCGATGAAACAACTGCAGGGCCGGTTTATAGGGAAACTCTTCCTTCTATGGGTACTACGCCGGGCAAAATACAAGACCAGACGACAGCATTTACTACAGAATTCCCAACTAGTCGTTCTGAGGGCACAGTTCGCCCAATAATTCCTGACGCTTCCACTCTTAGCCCGCTTGCAACGACCGGAAAACAATTCCCTGAAGAAACGACCGGAGCAGGCAGCGAAGGAACAACTGCTGGGCCGGTTTATGGGCAAACTCTTCCTTCTATGGGTACTACGCCGGGAAAAATAACAGACGAGACGACAGCATTTACTACAGAATTCCCAACTAGTCGTTCTGAGGGCACTGTTCGCCCAATAATTCCTGGCGCTTCCACTCTTAGCCCGATTGCAACGACCGGAAAACAATTCCCTGAAGAAACGACCGGATCAGGCAGCGAAGGAACAACTGCAGGGCCGGTTTATAGGGAAACTATTTCTTCTATGGGTACTACGCCGGGAAAAATAACAGACGATACCACAGCATTTACTACACAATTACCAACTACTCGTTCTAAGGGCACTGTTCGCCCAATAAGTCTTGACGCTTCCACTCTTAGTCCGCTGCCAACGACCAGGGAACAAGTGACTGAAGAAACGACAAATGCAGCCAGCGATGAAACAACTGCAGGGCCGGTTTATGGGGAAACTCTTCCTTCTATGGGTACTACGCCGGGCAAAATACAAGACCAGACGACAGCATTTACTACAGAATTCCCAGCTAGTCGTTCTCAGGGCACTGTTCGCCCAATAATTCCTGACGCTTCCACTCTTAGTCCGCTGCCACCGACCAGGGAACAAGTGACTGAAGAAACGACAAATGCAGCCAGCGATGAAACAACTGCAGGGCCGGTTTATGGGGAAACTCTTCCTTTTATGGGTACTACGCCGGGCAAAATACAAGACCAGACGACAGCATTTACTACAGAATTCCCAACTAGTCGTTCTGAGGGCACAGTTCGCCCAATAATTCCTGACGCTTCCACTCTTAGCCCTCTTGCAACGACCGGAAAACAATTCCCTGAAGAAACGACCGGAGCAGGCAGCGATGAAACAACTGCAGGGCCGGTTTATAGGGAAACTATTCCTTCTATGGGTACTACGCCGGGAAAAATAACAGACGATACCACAGCATTTACTACAGAATTCCCAACTACTCGTTCTCAGGGCACTGTTCGCCCAATAATTCCTGACGCTTCCACTCTTAGTCCGCTGCCACCGACCAGGGAACAA
>VNJN01004506.1:0-17848 GCA_008042485.1 Drosophila mayri | reverse complement strand
CAATTTGAAGTCGATCATTGAGAGACACTCCAGAGCTGTCCTTTCCCGATCCATCGAAAACTACGCGACAATTCGTGGTCAAACTGTCCAGTTTGATGACAGCGTGGTGTGGCAAATAGAAGCAGGTTTCTGGGGACTCGTATAGTTGAGCCGGTGTCAGCTGTTCCATATGGCCACGTCGTAAATAGTCGTCCAGAAAAGCTTCGTACTGCTGCTTCAATTCCGGAGCTCGACGAAATTTGCGCTCCAACGAGAACAAGCGATTAATGGCAACCGGCGGTGTCTGCTCCTTGAAAGGGTACTCGACTACATAAACCCCGTTCTTCAATCGTGTGTGAGTGGCCGCAAAATACAATGATTCATTACGTCATTACGCTCTGTAGGATCGTTGGCGTCCAGAGGACAGGTGATCATCACATGCGTTGTAAGAGCCTGTAATAATCCAACCAAAAAACAGTATTCAGAGCGATAGGGAAGCCGTTACCAAAGGATTTTCGTTCTCCGGTATATAGAGACCAAAGTTGATCTGATCCCACGATGATATCTATGGATCCTGGCGTGCAGAAGGTGGGATCTGCCTAAGGAAGCTTGCAGATTTGCTTCCACGTCGAAGATGAGGTGTCAATAGCCTGGGCCGGAAGTGAGGATGTCAGCGAATTGAGAATAAACGAGACTAGGTCGATCGTTTGATTCGAATGACGAGAGCGCAGCTTGATATGTGCGCGACCACGGGTAACGCCTGCGCTGTTGGCTGCGAGACCGAGAACAAAGATCCGGGCGTGTGCTCGACGCACGCCTATTTGCTGGACAAATGATTCACGCCAAGGTTATTGTAGATCCAGTATCCAAGAGCAGCCTGCAGGTGGTTGTATTTCCCCAGGCGTCGACGACGTTTGCAAGGATGGTGGGCAACAGAGTCTGCGAACTTGAAGCTGGAATATTCTCCAGGGTGAGATGAGTGAAATTATTTCCCGCGTGAGGTGCACTCCCCAAATGATGATTTTCCTGAAGCGGCTGATTGTGTGCAATTGTAGATTCCGCTTGTTTAGGGAATGGACATGTGCGGCTGTCCGTGTTGGCTATCTCCTGGAAATTACTTCTTTGACCTGGCTGCGCCGAGCCGTGAACAAAGGTGTGATGCTTTCGGCGACAGATCCGACAAGTATGTCTCGAAGTACAGTTATTTGCCATATGACTCGGGCTGAAGCAATTGAAACAGAGCTTCTTCGTCTTAAGAAACTCCTGGCGAGATGCGAGGTCAAGGGCGATGAATTGTGGGCATTTAAACAATTGATGATTCTGCTGGCACGATGTACACTTGGGTTCTTCTCGTCTAGGATGCGTATCTGCGTGGTGCGTTGAGCTTGAGTCCAGCTTGAGTTGGTCGCACTAGGTGAAAAACTTCCAAAGTATCGCAACGAGAGGTGAAAATCTTAAAAACTGGTGAATGGTCACACCCGTATCCTCGGAGTCTGCGCATTGCGCCCAAGCTTAGCGAGTATCGATATCCAATTTTGACAATAGGATGAAAATTAACCAGGGATCACGCTCTTCGCAGTTAAGGGCGCAAACCTCGAATAACTTCATTGGCACCATCGGCCAGTTTACGCACTGTGCTGGTATTTGAAGTAGTAGCGCTTGGAAGTGCCATGAAACTACTTAGGAATGATCATATAATCAGCGACGGTTTATTATATCGCTGGTTTAGCCGATCCCATGCTTCACGATAGTTTTCATTTGTCACTGGAATATGTTTAACTAAGTTGAGCGCTTCTCCCGACAGGTACGATTTGAGATAATGAAATTGTTGGCAATTTGTCATTGCTATTGTGTCCATTGATTGAATTTCATCAACAAATTTTAGGGCATTCTTATGCGCCCGAGTGATTTGGCTTTTGCAAAAGCCCCGTTGTTGAATCACACTCCGCATGGCGATCGGGAGAAGACACCGATTCTATACGATGTTGGAATCTATAGATCACGGTTGACAAAAACAATAACGGTCAACTCAAATAGTCGAAAATAACCAGGTCCGGGTAAATCCGGCTCCGAAGGACCAATGTTTTTTATGTTTATAAATGAAACCGGCTAGTGTTGCTGTTTTTTATTTATTTATTGGTTATTTACGAACTGTTTCCTTATTGTTGGCGACCGCGATGCGTCTGATTGGGTTGAGAGCAACAATGTGATTGATTTTCGTTTGGGCTAAGTAAACTCTCATTCAATTGTTCCAGTCGAAGTTGTAAACAAGTTACAGTTAGGATTTAGAATTGCATGGAAAAGCACTGGGCAAACTCGTACGCAGGTGCAGCAAGGCAATGCTCGCGTAGCGAACCACGATAAGGCTAACGGCAACGGCGATCAACGTAAAGTAAGAAAAACTAATACAGGGTGTCTCGTTTCCAAACAAAAATAAAATACTGAATAAAAACAAAACAAAAATAAAATCAACTTCATTAAATAAAATAAAATAAGGAAATAAAATAAAATACTGAAATAAAATATACAAAATAAAACAAGATACTGATTAAAAAATACAGGAGCACTAAATAAGACAAGCTGAAAGGAAAAGGAATCAAGGGCATGAAATAAATTCAAATAACGGGCGGGGAAAATCACGAGGAATAAATCAACAAAGCTAATGAACAAACGGAGTCCAGAAAAAAATGCGAGGAATAATAATCGAGGATACGGAGGAAAATACAACCCACACGCAAATATATCAAATAAAATTATAAAGCGAATAAAACTTACAAAATCGATAAACATAGGTATAAATGAAATTAAAAATTATAAATCAGAAAATTTATATAAAAAAAAAAATTATAGAAATTATAGATAGATCACATGGCACTAAAATGGCTGAACTCGATCAAGAGCCCGGCAGGAAGAGTCGCGAGATGGGCCCTAGGGCTACAACCATACCAGTTTGATGTGCAATATAGGAAGAGGAAACTCAACGTGGTAGCGGACGCCTTATCAAGATTGCCACAAGCGGAGGTCAAGGGATTACGACACCAGGACGACTGGATAAGGCAGAAGATGGAGGAGCTGCAAGAAGGAGCACACAGCGAGGAGTACCAAGTTTCGGATGGGCGGCTATACAAGCGGAGTGATCGGAAGAAAGACCAACAGCAATGGAAGCTGTGTGCAAACCGCGCGCGAGAGACCGCAGATCATGAGGGAGAACCATAGCGCAGCAGAGGCAGGACACCTGGGAATATTCAAGACCACTAGGAGGATACAAGCAAGGTATTTTTGGCCCAGATAAACCAAGGACACAAAAAAGTTTGTACGGGCATGCGACCGTTGCCAAAAGTACAAGGTCTCACAGCAAAAGGCAGCCGGGAAAATGCTAACACGAGTGGCAGAAACACCATGGGAGACGGTATGCGTCGACTTCGTGGGACCGCTACCCCGAACAACCTACGGGAACTCTGCACTACTGGTAATAATGGACAAATATTCAAGGTGGGTAGAGCTAGCGGCAATCCGACAAGCAACGGCGGAAGCATTCCTGAGGGTATTTCGAGAACGAGTACTAGCAAGGTTTGGAGCACCAAAAATTCTGATATCAGACAACGGAGTCCAGTTCACGGGGAAAAAGACGAAACGGGCAATGGAACAATGGGGTATAAAGCAGCAGTTCACTGCGCCCTACACACCGCAGGAAAACCCGACAGAGCGAGCGAACCGAACAATAAAAACAATGATTGCTCAGATAACAGGAGAAAACCAAACGAAATGGGACGACCAACTACCAGAGCTGATGTTAGCATTCAACAGTAGCGTCTCGGAAACAACAAAATATAGTCCCGCGCAGTTAGAACTAGGGAGAGAACTACGACTGACAGGAGCAGTGTTCGACATGGCGACCAAAGGGTCGGGAATTCAGGAGGAAAAAGTAGAGGACAGATGGAGGCGCATGGAGGAGCAATAGGAAACATGGTAGGCGCGGCGGAACAGCAAAAAGCGCGCTATGACCTAAGGAAGAGAGAATGGAAACCAAAAATCGGAGACTGGGTATTGTGTAAAACACATCACCTATCGAACGCGGTGCAAAAGTTCAACGCAAAGTTAGCACCGAGATACGACGGACCATGGAAAATAGTGGAATTCATCTCACCGGTAATCGTGACGTTAAAACACAAACGTACACAGAAGACAAGGCGGGCCTATGTTGGAGACACGAAACCGTATGTGGAATTGGCACACGACCCCAATTACGACACATCGATTACAAACCATCTCGATACATCGATACATAATGGGCGGGGGTCACTCTAATTCATGATGCTAACATTACGATCACTAAGAACCAACAACTAACAAAAGTAGTAGATGAACATAGTGCACGAAACATATTAATAAGATGTACTAAGCATTACTGTTTTTTCGTTACAGGAGAGATGGGCAAGTTTGAGGAGAGCGCAGAGAGGTTTCGGCAGAAGCATGCGAATGCGGCGGCGGCGGCAACCCGGGCCAAGTTGGTAGAGGCGGCGGCACTCCCGGGGGCAGGGAGAAAGCGAAAGGAGCCGGCGAATATGGGCACGGTGCCGAAGGCAAACAAGGCACCACCAGGACCCTCTGGAACGGCAGCGGCGGGAGAATGGAGCATCGGCAGCGGGATCAGGCGACGAGTGGCGCACGTGCCGAGGCAAGCAACCGCGCCGAGGGCACCAACACCAGCCCAGTCGGCGATGGTAAAGTCGCTGGTGACGGGCCCGGAGATGCAGAGCCGAGGACCAGGAGAGCGAGAAGAAGAAGGCCCACCGCCCCTGGTGCCCCTGGTGCCAAGACCGGCAACCCCGGATCGGGACGTGTTGGAGCTGCATCCGGTGGAGCGTAACGAGTGAGGATGGAGACTGCCAGCCGGGGCGGTCCTATCAGAGGCGTGTGTCGCGGCGATCGCCAAGAAGCTGGAAAACAAGCGATACGGCCAGCAGAAACGATGGCTCCAGGAGGACAACGGAGTAGTGTGGCGAGTGATATCCAACAGAGGAAACCACGTGGCGATTACACGCCACAATTGAAACGGGGGAGGGGGTGTGACGCGTGCCGCGCACAAAAAAGACAAATAAATAAAGAAAAAAAATCAATGAAGGAAAATGTAAATAAAAAAAATCAATGAAGAAAAATGAAAAGAAAGAAATAAATAAGAACAAAGGAAGAAAAAAGGAAAAATAAGAATGATAAATGAAAAAGGGAAATTTGAATTTGAATTAAAAGCGCGCGCGCGCCGAGGAAGGGCCACACTAGAAAGCCAGGGTTGCACGGGGAAAGAAGAGGAAGCAAATGATCGCGGCGGGCACACTAGAACCTGCTACTCGCTATATAAGGCGAGCCGCTGGCTGAAGGAAATCACTTAGCAGCCGACAGCGATCAGGAGCGGTAAGTCTCTAGTAGCCCACTCCTAGTAGTCAGCAGCCAAAGTCACTTTTTGGATAGGCGACCAGAATCTCCGGATTTGGGTTGCCCATAAATAGTCGAATGACTTGCGAGTCTCGACTTATAATTCGGCCCGCCGAATTTCCCCCCGCTCTGCAGACTTACGAGTCCACCCGCCCTCGACTTATAATTCGGCCCGCCGAATTCGCTCTCTCTGAGGACTTACAAGTCTTCTCGCCCTCTCGCCGACGCATCTACGAGTCTCGCCGTAGAATTCGGCCCGCCGAATTCCCTCGCTCTGAAGACTTACGAGTCCACCCGCTCTCTCTTTGCCGCCCACCGAAGACTTACGAGTCCACCGCGAATTCTCTCTCGGAAGACTTACGAGTCCACCATTCTCTCTCTACCGCCAACCGAGGACTTGCGAGTCCATCGCGAATCCTCTCTTGAAGACTTACGAGTCCATCGATCTCTCTCTCTCGCTCGCTGAAGACTTACGAGTACCCTCCGCAGACTTCCGAGTCCACCACACGCGAGAAGACTTACGGGTCCGCCGCAAAACGACCGGACGATTTCCGAATCCACTCTGGGAAGACTTCCGAGTTCCCCACCCTTTCTCTGCTCTTTTCTCCACAGGCTCACGGGCCCACTACTCGCCGAGCGGACCGATCGGGAATCCCGAAGCCCCGACGACCTCCGGGCCGGCTGACCGTCGAAGCGTCGACGTGCCCAATCGCCCAAACTGACCCGTCGGCGTCCCGAGACACCTCCGTAACCCGAACTGACTGGCGGGGCATCCCGAGGCCTAGACGACCAGGTGGCAGCCAATCCGAGATCCAAATCGACACCTCTGTAAAACGAATATTGAATAAACTAAAAAACCTACTTAAGTTACCGAATTCTCTCCACTGTTCTTACTGGGAATCGGGGAAATATCTCTTACAGCTACCACTCGGACTACTAGGCGGACTCTGGCAGTCCCTGAGCTATCCGAAAACTGGGCGGCAGACCGTCACAAAGTATAAGAAAAAAAAATATAGTAATTAATAATCAAAATTACGGCGGTGTATATTATAACGAACTTTAAACCTAATTAAATAAATAAAAATTCATTAACCAATAAAACCAATAATAATAAATAAAATAATTAAACGGATAAGAACCCAATAAGCTGAAAGAAAAAAAAAATATATAAATTAATAAGCTATAAAATAATAAAATAATAAATATTAACAGGCGTAGGAAAAAAAGATAAAGTAACCTGGAAAATATTAAATAAGATCAAATAGTAAAAGAGAATAAAATAGAAGCAAGGAAATCAATAAACCAAACAATAAAAATAAATCATTAAAAACAAACTAAATAATAAAATTAAATATATTTACATTGAAGACAGCAGACAAACCTCAAAAAAAGGGTGTCACCTGGATTAGCTACAGGAAGAAACTGGAACTGGAGACCATACTAGTCGAATTTGGTCTGGAACGCGTAGGCACCGTGGAGGAGCAGCGAGCTCGACTGATAAGCTTTGCACGCCAGCAGAATCATTCCGAGGCTGTGCAAACCCGCCTCGAGGAACTAGAACGGAACTTCGGTAACGCTCCCACAGGGGACGCGAAGTTACTGTTACCCATATATCTGGATTCGGAGGCCAACTCTCCAGGATTCGCAGGGCCAACGGCGCCGCTTACGCTTTTGCTGCCACGGAGCACTTCTCCTGCCGCGGGAGGACGCTTGCCAGCAAAAACCGAGGATCCACCACGCACTTCTAGTTACCATGGTGACCCGGGAGCCACCCTGCTGGATCGGATGACCAATTACTAGAGCACATCGAGGAACGAGCAGATACCTGCCGGATTGACCGGAAGTATCTAGCTCCAGCCTTGGTGGTATTACTGAATGGCCGCGCCGAAACCTGGTATAGGATTAGTGGTCTTCAGGATGCCACCAGGACGGAAGTTCGGCGTGAATTTTTGATTTTTTCTTGCCGCCGCGCTACTATCAGCGACTGGAGGATAAAATCAGGACGCACTTCCAGAGACCCAACGAACCCTTCAAGGAATACCTAGTGGACCTCCGCCTACAGATGCGTCGGGCAGGAATCACAGCGGAACGCGAGTTGGAACGGGTTTACAACGACATCTTGCCGGAGTACCAGTTATTTACTAGGAGACAGGACGCATCCGAGCCGCCATCACAATGGAGGGACGAAGATTCGTGGCCACACTGGACACCGGAGCTACACACAGCTTCATCAGTGAAGACCTGACCAAGGAACTGGACAATCAACACAATAAGAGGAACATACGGACGCAGGTCAAGCTCGCCGATGGGACATGCCGACGGGACATGGCCATCATCCACTGCGGGAATCGCCAACCATCCTGCTGGTGATGACTAGGGATGGATTTTCTGTGCGGAATCGGAGCCACTATCCAGTGTGGGGGACAGCCCCACAGCTTGATGCCGGATGAGCACACAAAGCCGCCGTGGGCACGGACACACGAAATCAATCACACGAAACCCATCGAGGATTACAAGAAGAGCCACGCTCTGAACAACGAGGAATATCAGAGGAAACACATCGAGGAACATTAATCGAAACGCTTCAAGAATCACCTGGCACGGTTACCCAGGAGGGGCCGACTGCCACGCAAGGACCTGCACTCAAGCCACGTATTACACGAAGATAACCACCGAACCCCGCGCCTCGCCGACTAGCCGAGCAACCAGCTGGAGCCATGTACTGCCTGTGGCTGACGACACCGCCGCGCAGCGGTACCCATTTCGCACATCCACGACCACGACGAGGAAACGCCGGAGTAGAACGCGCCCCTTTGCGGCACCGTCGACTCAGTAAACCATGCACCCGAGGAACCGGGACGAGGATACACACAGCCCTGGGTGGAGGAATTCCTGGAACACGAATTGGAAAAATTTGAAACTCTGTCCGGAGTATCCCACACAGCGGAACACCGGATCATCATGCGCAACGATCGCCCGATAAAACAGAGGTATTTCCCACGGAATCCGGCCATGAGAGCCGTCAAATAGACGAGCTTCTTAGGGATGGCCGCATCGAGCCAGAGCAGAGGAGGCCGGAGCGCACGATCGGGGCAGAGGACCATTGCGCAGGCTCCGGCAGCGCACAGGAATGCGAAACACAATTCGCGTCGGCCACCTGCATGCTCAGGAGGGAGCGAGATAGGAGACCTGGAATGCAAAGAATGCAGACCTGGAATGCGGAACGGCGCGTGCCATGGATCGTGGCAGTGCAGCCGAAAAATGCGTTGCCAGAATTAGGTCACAGCGAGGCTGACAAATGAGATTAAGAACACTCGCGATTTGACCAGTGGAAGATTAAGAAGTGAACACCCCCGTGAAATCTTACTGACGACGACCAATAAAATCACCAACGGCCAGGACAAACCAAGAAAAGGACTATGAGGACCCCGCTAATTCCAGGAAACAAAGCTACGGATTTATTTACATTCTCTTTGAGGCTTATTTACAGGTGAGCGAGGCGAGGCTAGACCGCCACAATTATTATTATATTCAACTACATATTGGTGTGTATGTGCTAGGAGAAAGAGAGGGACCAGAAAACACGCTCGGATCGGCAGTTCTCTGAGTTAAAACCCACCCCTAAAAATCCTTACCAACCTCGGCCCCTCCATTGTAGTAGTTTCTTCGAAAGAGTAGCCGAGTAGCTGAATATCCACCAATTTGTTCCGCCCGAAATCATTCAATACCATCCGTTAGAGTTTTAGGTGTTTATTTATTCTTATGAATTCATTTAGGTTTTATAATTTGAATAATGTTCATAGCAGCCGTTGTTGCTGCTCCGAGCTCATAAGAGGTTCTCTCTTTAATGTATTTCTTAAAAAAGTTCAGGAAACCTAAGTCTTATAGCTTCGCCTTCAACAGCGGCAGCGGAAGACGGTTATGTGTACATAAGTATATAGTTATGCTCGCTTAGTCTGGAGCGCGGAGATATATGCACATACGTAAGGTCCGGTCGTGTTGCATTTATGATTACACTTGCACTTTCTGCGTGCGGGCAAATTCATAGCGAGCGGTTCATATTTCGGCCAGTTAGGTTGATGACCGTGACCTTGGGTTATATAATTAAATGCGACTGAATGTTACAGTGCGTTCTATTAAAGTAATCTTAGTACTTTAGGTGGTCTATATATATTTATGTGTCTGCATATTACATCTCCCACTTTTTGAAAAGTAACCTAATATAATGGAGTTATTTTCTAATATAAAATTAATTTTATTTTTTAATTACATTTTTCTTTTTCGAGTTTTATAAGTGTTTATATGTATATGTATGTTTATTTAATGTATTTTTACATATTCTTATTTTATGTGTGGCCATACGTGATATATATGAAATTGAAAATTTGATTATGAAATGAATAGTTTTAATCTATCTTTATGTACCATTTGTTTTTTATTTGTATTTATGATAGTTATGTTATCTCTAGCTTCTATTTTTTTTTCGCGCGAGTCCCACACCCACCTCCCGCCCAACTGACCGAGGGCCGCAGCCGTGTAACGTACGGCACGAAACGCGTACTAGATAGACGAGAGAAATAAAAGATAGAACGAGGAAGATTCAAGATATAATAAGGGCTAGTACTACAAGCAATACAGTTTTTGGTTTTTGAAGGCTTTCTATGCCTCTCCACATCTTCGTGAATAAGTTTATGAAGGAAGACGACGCCAAGCATCGTCCTACGGTTAGCTAAAGTAGGTAGATTAAGTAGGAGGAGTCTACTAGAGTAAGACGGTAATCTAAGATTAACATCCCTGGGTAGGCCACGGAGGGCGAAAAGCAAAAAGTTCTTCTGGACAGATTCAATGCGGCTCCATATTGAATACTCCAGACACAAGAACCGTACTCCAAAATAGGGCGAACTAACGAAGTGAAAAGAGTCTTCGTTACATAAGGAAAATCGAATTCATTCGACCACCTTTTAACGAGTCCCAGCATGCCTCTGGCTTTGTTAATCATACAAGAAATGTGTTCTGAGAACGAAAGTTTAGGATCCAGTGGACACCTAAATCGTCCACAATAATCGTTAAGCATATAAGTGGCAAGCAGGGGAGTGACACGTGAAAATGTCATTAGTTTGCATTTAGAGCTGTTGAGATGTAAGTCGTTAGCATGACACCATGCTTGGAAGATATTAAGATCCGATTGAAGGTCAGATTGGCAAGAACTGCCCTAAACTGAAGGCAAAGTTTAACGTCATCAGCATACATGAGTACTCTGGATTTGGTTAGAACCTGCGGCAAATCATTGACGAACAATGTAAATAGCAGTGGTCCAAGGTGGCTACCCTGTGGGACGCCGGATGTGACCCTGAGGCTATTGGATAGAACATTTCTGAACAAAACCTTTTGGGTCTTGTCACTTAGATAACTCGAAATCCATTAAATCAAGTTTCCTAACCAGAAGAGAATGATTAACCGAGTCGAAAGCTTTACTAAAGTCCGTGAAAATTACATAGATTTAAGAGTTTTGTTGGAAGCCCCTAATAACGAAAGAGGTAAGTTCCAGAAGATTGATTGTGGTTGATCTTCGCCTCATAAAACCATGCTGACATGGCGAGATGACGGATCTACACAGATGTTGCAAGTGAGAAGTGATTACATTCTCGAAAGGTTTAGGGATTGCCGATAACTTAGAGATACCTCTATAATTACTGGCATCCGATTTGGTACCTTTTTTGTGGAGAGGAATAACAAAAGATTCCCTCCAAATAAGGGGAAATTCTGAGGATTCTAAAGATAAGGTAAACAATTTTAGAAGGGGGTTACACAGTGGAGCAATACCTAAGCACATAGCCCGGTATACCATCGGGACCTAGTGAATAAACTGGCTTAACACGTTAAAGATCACGAAAAAGTGAGCTGTCGTTTAAAATAGGACTGAATATTAAGGAGGAACTGGGCATAACTGGAGAAAATGTATGATCTGAACTTGCTGAGGCCGAATATGTAGTTTTGAAAAACTCACCAAAGAGATTAGCTATTGCCTGATCAGAATTTACTGTAGTATTCTTAAATAACAGCGAAGGAGGGTGTAACGTTGGTTAACGTTTAGAGTTAACAAAGTTATAAAACTATTTAGGGTCCTGAGTGAACTGGACCTTGCAACGAGTCAAATAATTTTTATAACACTGAGCGTTAAGCACGGAAAAATTAGATCGAGCACTTAGGTAAGATGAGAAAGCCGTTTTTCAACCAGTGAGTTTCAATTTATTATAAAGCCTAGATTTTACGTTCTTTAAAAGTGTCAGCTCTTTGGTAAACCAAATTGGTTTATTAGAGACCGGCGGGTAGGTTTCAGGAACACATAAAGAGAAAAATGACTTCATGGCACTGTAAAGGATATCAACGGCGGATGCCATTTCCGAGCTCGTGTGAAGTTTTGACCAATTAAATTCAGTTATTAGAGTGCTTAGCCTTTGATAGTCAGCCTTTCGGGTACAGCGGATTCTGTTTAGTCTACTACCAGTATTAATTGCTAAAACTGTCCCAGTGTCAATAGTCACATCGAAGGTAGAATGATAAGGATCTTCAGTTTGCGTCATTGGAGAAACCCTAATTAGATTTACATCTACAGGATCGGAGACAAAGCATAGATCCAGTAAGCTTACTGCGCCAGCCTCTAGTATTTATTGCGGAACCAAAGAATTTGACTCCGAATTGGACAAAACGGACGACACGGAAATTGTTGGCTGAGCGCCTTCCGATGCCACAACGACCGATTCGGTTACCGAATCTTTGATCGTTCCTGATCTCAGAACCATTGGAACGGGACCAAGAGCTGTGGCGACAGGGAGTTGCAGGAAATTGGTTGCTGTGTCTCACACAGTTGCAGCCGACTAGCAGCGGATTTTTTGCGTTTCGGCGACTCATATAATTGCTTCATACTATTTAATTGAGCGTCCAGCGCGGAGAACAGGTCATTCGCCCTGCGAAAAGTGGTCATGATCTCAGAAAATCCACTCCTAGTCTGACGCATGAAGGATGATATCTCCTTCTCAACCGTTCTACAGGCCTCACAACAATAATGCAGGCCCTTTTTGCTGGACACTGCTACAGCCGTTCGACCTGTCATATTGATGCACTTAGCATGCACTACTGCCTCGCAAAGCCAGCAATGGATAGTGGGCTGGTCTGCCGAAACAATGTGTTGGCAGTTCTTTCTGGGACATATTCACAACCTTAGAACCGCTAAACACACTATAAGTACCAAAAAAAAAAACTCAAGAGGGGAAAAAGAACATAAAAGCGCAAGAGTTCGAAATTTAAGCAGCAGAAGTCACAAGAGAGCAGAGAGCTATGGACCGCTTAGAAGCAGCAAACAGCAAACAACTCACGAGCGGTGGAGTGAAAAATAAAACGGGAATAAGAACAAAGAGGAAAAGTGAGATAAGATAAGATAACTGTCTTAGCACAAACTAAAAGGTGATTAATAATGCAAATTAATTACACAGAAAAGTGCATGCACACGCGGTAGCAAACGGTATTTGATTATAATTATTTATGTGATAAATTAGAAGGAACACCGGTGGTTTTATATCGAAAATAAACACGACCGTTCGCAACGAAGAGAAAGAGCGAAATGTTCTACCTTATAAGAACCTGCATATTAAAAATGTAGCATATGCCCTGTTTCATTTCTCAATAAAAGCTGTTCTCCTATTTTTAAGTCAAAATCTAAACTAGCTTTGTCGTAATTAATTTTTTGTTTTAACATAGTCTTCTATATTATAAAATGGTTTAACGTTATCTATGCTATTGAAATGCTTTGACCAACTTGAAGTTTTACCTAAGACTAGCTCGTTTGGACAGTAATTGTGTGACATAGAGGGGGTTGTGTTGAAACAATATACGAAGTATTGTAACCAAAGACATTAGAGTATACAAGATGCGTTACGCCATACGATTTTTTTGCACACAATTTTTTTGTGCTGGCTTTTGAACTGGCTCCAGGCTCTCTTAAATTTTGTTCAAAAGCCAGTGCAGTGAGAGAGCATTCTAGAGCCAGCAGCTCTTTTGTACGCATACAGCGACAGGTATCGACTGTTTGTGTGCACACGCATCGTAATTGCATGCAAATGTTGGTGAAAAAGTTGTTAAGCAAACGATTTGTATTTGCTTGTGCTAATAAATTTCATATTTATTTTATTTTTTAATTTGTTTAAATTATATATATATATGTATATATATATTTTTCATAATTTATGTATTATAATATTTTATTTCTTAGTCAATTTAATTCAATAATTGTAAAAACATATATAAATATGAATTTTTATTAACTCTTATTATTTAGAAAATTTATTAAATTATTAAATTATATTATATACTTACAATATGTATATATATTCTACATGTACATATTGCATAAATTACTTATTTTTAGTATTTTATAAAAAAATTAAATTTAGTTAAATGATTTTCTGAAATTCAAACTCGTTTTAATTGCGCGCGTACGATAAGAATGCGGGGTAAGAACTGCCCGCCAATAGTTTATTTGCCCCTTTTTGTTTCTCTTCTTGCGTTCGCCTAAAAGCCTACAAGTGCATAGAGTCCCACCTGAACAAATTGTCAAAGTTTATAGTAATTAAACGCTTCCCCATATATAAAAATTAAGCCGGTGCTTTAGTGACATAAGTGGCAATAAGTGCGTGTATAAATTGTGTTGATATATAAATAAACAACCAACTTTCAACGTTTTGATTGTTTTGGAATTTTTCGCTCCAATTTTACGTTCTGCTGCTGCTGCCTATTGGACAGGTTTGAGTTTTTATATATTAATTGTTGCTATATTTAAAAATGGCAGAAAAAAAAGAGCACAGATTAGTGGAAACAAATGCAGCCTGCCCCACTGCCAGAAATCTAGGCGCGATTTTCCCGCCCTTAAATTATTTAAGTTTCTGAAAATGATCCAGAAATATTTATTATACTGTCACCATTCAGTTTACGGAAGATTTTGTGGCAAACACTTCATCACTGTTTTTATACCAAGATCATTTCTGTCAAGATGATATTGGAATAAAGTATCTGAAGCGGGGATCAATCCCAGATCGCAACTTAGAGAAAAATTTTAATGATGAATATTATAATGACGATATTGATTTCCATGCTCTCAGAACTCCTCCGACAAAAAAACCTCGCTCACAGTCACCTGCTGGAATTTTTCACCAGTGCCATAGAAGCACAAAAACATTAAAATGTTTCCAAGAAAAATATTTTAAAAAATTGTCTGAAGATAGGCAAAAGAGAATAAAGATGCTGCAAAAAGAAAATTCAAATTTAAAACGAAAGGTGATTAGGTTGGAAGCTAAATAAAACAAGATGGACATACATTCGGGCGTCCCGACAGTAGAATACCCTGTACCGCGTGCCAAAATTATATGAAGGAAGGAGATATAATGCAAATGTCCATATTCCTTATTTGTTCACTTCAAGAGCAAGGTCGATAGTTCAGTGGGTAAAACTGCATATATGTTTGGTTTTTAAGCCAATGGTCCGAGTTCGATTCCTGCCGCAAAAAATTTTAAAAAAATTAAAAAATTTAAAAAAATAGAAGGTTTTTAAATACTATAATTATTTTGATTTACAGGAAAAAATTAAGAAAAATTATTGTTAAAATAATAATAAAAAAAGTACTCATCACAGACGGGACTTGAACCCGTGACAATTTATTTTATTTGACAGAAAAACATTTCGGGTTGACTGCAGCTTAGACAACTGCACCACGAACCAATTCGAAGTAAGTAATCTTAATTTCATAAAAGTGTGAACATAACTAAAATCTATAATGAACGTTTTTATTTATATGGAGCCCTCTGCCTGGGCTGCTCTTATGTATAAAGTAAAAAGCCTATATCTCCGCTATTTATTGCACGATCACAATGAAATTTAGGCAATATGTGTATTTTGGTAAAATACATAGAGGTTTTAAATATGGTTCACACAACTTTATAAATTTGGGAGATATATGTTTTTTTTTCAAATAGCTCCACCAAAAAGGGTAGCAGCAAAAATTTAAAATAAACTCGATCTGCGTGCAGACATAAGAAGTCTAAATCCCAAGTTTGGTGTCTCTAGCTCTTATAGTCTCTAAGATCTAGGCGTTCATACAGACAGACGGACATGGCTATATCGACTCATTTAGTGGTCCTGATCAATATTTCGGTAACTTTTACATACATACATACATTCCATATTTGTTTACAAATTCAAATCAGCAGCAGCAATGAAATGTTTTCTATGAAATGTTTATTTAAGTTCAGAAAAAGGTTAAAAACTACTGTTTAACACAGGTGTACATAAGTGTGTATATTTATCGGTAACTAGTTACCTAAAGAACGTAAAATATAAAGGAAATAATATTGTATTGATGGCTTGCTCCAAACTATGTTTGGACTCATTAAAGATATGTGATGTTATGTTGCCAATAGAGTTTGATTAAATTATAAATCAGAGCAATGTGTGGTGGGAACGATTTAAACCAATATTTATTTTGCTATTATTTTAATTTTATTTTCTTTAATTTTTAATATTATAAATAAATAATAAATAATTAAAATTTTTGAATTATATATAATTTTAATGCAATATATAAAAAACAAGAAAGGAAGCTAACTTCGACTCACCGAAGTTTATATGCCCTGTGACGCGTGCCGCGCACAATAAAGGAAATAGAAACAAAGAAGAAAATAAAAGAAAGAGAAGGAAAGAAATGAAGAAGAATTCGAAATTGCATGCGCGCAAGAAAGGGCTACACTAACGGCCAGGGGCATACTGGGCGAAGAAAAAGAGAAGGAAGCCGATCGCGGCGGGCACACTAGGACACGCCAGGCCCTATATAAGGCTGGCCATAGGATGGGACTTAGCAGACGACAGCGATCGGAAGCGGTAAGCCACTTCCAGTAGTCAGCAGGCAGTCACTTTTTTGGGCGACCCGAATCTTTGGATTTGGGCTGCAATAACTTGTCGAGACTTTCGAGTCGCGGAATCTAATTCGGCTTGCCGAATTCTCTCTCACCGAAAACTTTCGAGTCCGCCCGCCCTCTCTCTCTGAAGACTTTCGAGTCTGCATGCCCTTTCTCACTGAAGACTTTCGAGTCCGCCCACCCTCTCTCTCCCGCAAACCGAATACTTTCGAGTCCGTCGCGAAATCTCTCTATAAAGACTTTCGAGTCCGCCCCGCCCTCTGTCTCCCGCAAACCGAAGACTTTCGAGTCCGTCGCGAATTCTGTCTCTGAAGACTTTCGAGTCCGCCCGCCCTCTCTCTCTGAAGACTTTCGAGTCCGTCCCGAATTCTCTCTCTGAAGACTTTTGAGTCCGCCGCGTCTCTCTCTCTGAAGACTTTCGAGTCCAACCATTCTCTCCCGCGCACTGAAGACTTTCGAGTCCGCCGCACCTCTCTAGGGAAGACTTTCGAGTCCCCACACCTTTGCTCTTTTCTCTTCTCCTAAGGCTCCCGGGTCCATCGCCCTCTCTGGACTGGGGCGTCCCCAGCCGCCGACGACCGGGCCAAACTGACTCCCCAAGGTGCACGAGGCTCAGACGACCACGAAGCGGCGTACCCAAGATCCAGGCTCAAGTATCTAAACTCTGTAGAAGCCTTGTATAAACAACTAAACCAACTTAAGTCAACCTAATTCTCTCCACTGTTCTTACTGGGAACCGGGAAACCCCTCTTACAGCTACCACTCGGACTACTAGACGGACCCTGGCCGTCCCTGAGCTACCTGGGGACCAGGGCGGCAGACCGTCATAACCCTTGCAAAATTAAAAAACAAAATTAACACCGAAATGCAGCAATAATAATTAAATGCCAAATCTCGAACATGATGAAAATGGTTTGAAAATCGGCTGTTATGTTTTTTTTAATTTTCCTGATTGTTTCTATAGGATATAGTTGGCCGATTTAAATGAAATTAATATGGAAATTTTGAAATAATGTAAAATGACCAAATTTCAAGTTTGGTGAAAATATCTTGAAAACTGACAAAGTTATGGATTTTTTTTTTTTATTTTCCTGATTGTTCCTATGAAATCTATAGGATATAGTCGGCCGATTATGAAGAAATTAGAACCGAAATTCAGGAATAATATAAAATAGCTAAATCTCAACTTTTATGAAAATATGTTGAAAACTTACAAAGTTAAAATTTATTTTAAAAAATTTTCCGATTGTTCCTATGGCAGATATATGATATAGTCGTCCGATCCGGCTCGTTCCGACGTATATACGAGTGAGAGTATATAGAAGACTAACTGCAAAGTTTCATACAGATAGCTTTAAAACTGAGGGACTAGTTTGCGTAGAAACGGACAGACGGACAGACGGACATGGCTAGATCGACTCGGCTGTTGATCCTGATCAAGAATATATATACTTCATAGGGTCGGAGATGTC
>VNJN01004502.1:0-19690 GCA_008042485.1 Drosophila mayri | reverse complement strand
GGAAGGTGAAGTTCCGCAAGGCGAACAGATACTCGTACTCATAGACAATCGGATGCTCGCGGAAACGATCCCACTGTGCAATACAACTGTTGATGGCGTAATACGCCGAAGCCACGACCATGGCGAACCAGAAGAGCCGCTCGGTCCAATGCAGGTCACTACGGGCCAAATAGGGGTTGCCGTGAATGGCGGACTCCTCGGCCAGCTCGGCGTACCAATTGTGCGGCTCCAGCTCCTGCTTCGCCCTGCTGCTCCGGGAGTGCATGATGAACTGAAGGGGAAGCTCCTCGCATGCGACTCCCAATAGGTTCTGTAATGCCCAAAGTATTCATGTTTGGCTTGTTTTGGGGTTTTTGTGCGACAATCAATTTTAATGGTGTTTTGCTGTATGTTAAGCATGCATTTATAATTGCGGAGCTTAGACCTTGGTGTTGCTCTTATCGAATGCCTCCAACAGGAGAATAAACTTCTAGCGACATTTTGCAATTATTATTATTATTATCATATTTATTTATTATTATTATTTTTGGAATAAAATATTTAATAAACATTATAAATAAATATAATTAATAAGCATAAAAATAATAAAATTAATATAATGTAAATAATATAATAATTTTTATTATTATATTGAATTTGTATTATTATTATTATATTTAAGTTTTGGTATTATTATTGGGAATATTCAGACAGCTTCATACTTTCTCATATTTGGCAATCTTATATATTTAAATCTTACATTTTTCAATGAAAAGGGATAAAGGTTGATAGGTTGATAGAGGACTGGGCGAACATATTTTTTTTTCCATTTTCTTTTTTATATATCAAATATTAATTAATTATTTATGATCAAATAATTTGATCATTTTAATTAGGCATCAATTCCATGGAAAAAATACAGAAACTGGTCAGTGGCGGTTATTTTACGTTAATTATGCTCTGTCACATGAATATGTTAAAACATTTAAAAGCTGAAAAATTAGCTAAATTAGTCTATTGTTGATCGTATTTATCATAAATGCATCAAGGCAGTTTGAATTTTAAATAATTTAAATATTTTTGAGTGAACCTATAATTTCTTAGGTCCGTCTATTTTTAGAGGTTTTCTTTCATTCAGAATGCTTGTTGGGATGTCAGAACTTCGGCTGGCGGAATATTGTATGCCCGGCTAGCTCAGTCGGTAGAGCATGAGACTCTTAATCTCAGGGTCGTGGGTTCGAGCCCCACGTTGGGCGAAAGCTTTTTTGTTTATTTTTTGCATATCATTTTTTTTTTAAACTATGATACTCCCCCTCAATAAATTAAAGTCCTAGAACCTAGTGTTCTTTTGTAAAGATGTTAATAAAAAAAGTGAAACAAATAATGATTTATGTTTGCATATTGCAATTGATTTATTATTATTATTATTTATAGATTAAAATACCGAATAAAAATAATAAATAAATATATTTAATAATATCAATATTTAAATATAATAATAATAAAATAAAATAATAAAAACACAATTTGAAAATAATAAGAATAAATAAATATAATATTAATAATTAATATAATAATAATTTTTTATTATTATTATTATATATGAATTAAAATACAGAATAAAAATAATAAGGAAATATAATTAATAATATTAGTAATTAAATATAATAATAATTAAATATAATAATAATTAAATATAATAATAAAAATTATTTTATGTAGTTATTTTTATTATATGTAATGAATTTTCTATTTAAATTGTATTTTTATTATTGTATACAATTTGTACTTTATTTCTTATGTTTACATTTTGTCACTATTATTATTTTTATATTTATTTATTATTTGGATTATGGGTTTATATTTTTCTTAATTTATTTTGAGTCGTTCATTCTTCAGAATAACTGTAGGTTCACTCGTTAGTTTTTTGGCACCCCCTTTACCAAGTGCCCGGCTAGCTCAGTCGGTAGAGCATGAGACTCTTAATCTCAGGGTCGTGGGTTCGAGCCCCACGTTGGGCGAATTATCTTTTTTTATATAATTTATAATTTTTTCATTCTTTTTTATTTATATATATTTTTCTTAACTTAAATTATATTTTCTAATTGTTTTCTGTGAATTTTGGCTTTACTGCCACCAGTATTCGATCGAGCCTCGGTGGCGGCGTGGGCTGCAAGATGCTGGTCCCTGCTCAGATTGTGTGTATTTCTAGGCGAGTCCAATACTACACACGAGACCTAATGAGTTTTTATTTATGGCAGCCTTCACAGCTGACGCAACGCTCAGCCGTTTCTATGACAATACACCGCGCCGGGTTGTTCTCCTCCTGCTCCTCCCACCCCTGTATTGTTTTCTTGTGCAGAATCCGCTAAAAGGCACATTCAAGGCTAGGTCTTTACTGAAAATGAAATGGCAGCTCCCAGTGCATTCTAGTTGAGAGCGAACAGGATGTGGTCAGGATGTCGTCAGGCAGTGAAATATGGAGCAAGGCTCTTCTGCTTTGTGAATAAATGGAACTATGAACTTGTGTGTGATTTAGATTTGCAACTTTTTATTCAATATCATTTATGAATCCTTAAATATATTAGTAAACATGCTATAAATATAAATAAATACATTGTTCGCTAGCATTTAGCTGGAGCTAAATTCACAATGACTGTGGAATTGTGACCGTTTCGTCTGTATATCTGGCTTCTCCCACGCACGACTATGAAATCCGAACCGAGACAGGAATGCGCTCTGCATTTTCCCCTTGAAGAGCCACAAACAATTATATAGCGCTAAGAATCATCGTCGTCTTAGCTGTATTAATTACTCTGCGTTATTCTGTAAATGGCTCTGCGGGAATGGTTCCTGATGCTGTTTACTCCACTGACGTGGATCATGGTTTATGGGCTCATAGCCAGTTTTATAGCATATGACACGTTCAGATTTTAACTGCGCCCGCTTGACTTCATGTTAACTCTGCTCTCTGTCTACAACGAACAGCAAAGGGTAATTAATGTTAATGAATATGGAATTGCGTTTGCGCTACACAAGATGAAATCGAGGCTGGTGTTTACATTTTGCTTGTTATTGCGGGTGGGTGTGGTGTTGACGCGTAAAATTATGCAAAAGACTTTCAATTTTAGATAAATGTGCCACATAGTCCAGTAGAAAATAGGAATTAATCCAAATAAATTAGCAACGATATGAATAACTTTTTAAATTATACGAAAAGAGTTACACGCCCATGTACATATGAGGGAATTCCAAATGTTAAATATTTTGAATGATTTAAAATAATATTAAGACCACTTTGTAACTTGAGAATACTAGAAATAGGGAATTACTTTTTATAGTATTCTCGAGTTAAAGGGAATTATTTTCCTGTTATTCCAATATTCCGATTAACTCTTGTAGTATAATTGAAAGATCCCTTTGCCCTTACACTGTTAACTAAATTGTTAATTTATTACATGATAATTTGAATGCCGATGACATCCCTTGATGGGATTAGGAACAACGCTGTTTATGTTAGTCAGTAATAATTGGATTAGTAACATTGGTATGCTAGTCGGTAATTGGCCCTGATAATGTCTGATACGATGCGGCACCATTTATAAATGGTCTGATCCCCCATTTTTTAATGTGCAATAAAGATGGGAACTGTGCTACTACTGCTTGTCTTAAGCGTGACTTGGTCCTGGGCAGCGGACTACGAACTGCTAATTGAGGATCCAGACATATTTTCGCGGTGTACCGATGGACCGCCCGGCTCCCTCAATATTCAGGAGGCGTTTGATTTTAAGGACATAACAATTATCATGGAGAGTGATTTTGTTCACGTCTCCGGGAATTTAACTCTCAGATGGGAAGTGGAGCCCACCGATCGGATTACGGTAATCCTGTAGATGCAACACCATCAAGTTACGCCCTAACGGATGCATTCTTGCAGGCAAGGGCGCAAATATTGAAATTCAATCGTGGCAACTGGGAACCCACAGTCTTCTCTATGGTCTCACCGAACTTTTGTGGCGTCTTGTACGACCAAAATCAGTATTGGTTTAAAATCTGGAGCATGCATATAACCAATCGCCAGGAAGTCGAACACTTATGCTTCTCACTTGGAGTGAGTTTTATCTCTGCCAGATTCTCTTTGGCAACATTTTCAAGGCTTTTGCTTTTTTCAGACCCACTTGGTACACGAAACATTTGATCTGAGGCTTAGACTTAACAATTTCAACGGTCCTGTTCTGCGAGGGCGTCATAAGATAGTGATTAGTTTCACTGCAACCAGCGACAAAAACGTTCCGCGTCCAACTTCTATTTGCCTGGAGATCAGAGGTGAACTCTTGAAGGTGAAGTAATGGAATTTGGAAGATTGCAAATATTAACACGATATGATATTCGGGAATTAATAAATTTCAAGCTATATTCCTGTAATTTTTGGTCTTTTATTTTGCTCTTAGTAATTCATTGGAATGGAATTGTACGAAGATGAAACAAGCATTGAAAATAAGTTTTAAAGAGAGAGAGAAAAACTAAATAATCATTAAGGTTTCTGATCGAAACCAAAGTTAATAAATAAAATATATTAAATATTTTAAAATTATTTACTTCCATTAAAATTTGGATTTAATATATACATACATTCCCCTTAGTTTTTGTTTATAACCATCTAAGCGAAATTATTGAGCTCTCTGTAAGGGTATATAAAGATCAGGTGATATTTATTCCAATTTATATAACTACTCTGTGTTCTAATAGATCATGCAATTTTATTTTGTGTACTCTTGATCTGCTTGTACCGTGTTAATGTCGAGCTGATTCAGTGCCGTGTAATCCTAATCTTAATTCGTAATTGTTGGGCAATTTGTTCTCCTCCAATTGGCTATATAAAGCCCGATTAGCCATATTTTCGAAACAATCATGTTTGGATTTCTGTTGCTACTGATTGCGGGCTTAGCTGGGTCCTGGGCTGCGGACTACGAGCTGCTGATCGAGGATCCGGATATTTTCTCACCGTGTACCGAGCCTCCTCCCGGATCGATGAATTTCAATGAGCTATTCAACACGGATGAGCTTAAGCTCATTCAGGATTCTGATATCATTCACTTAACCGGAAATGTAACTACCAAATGGAATGTCCAGCCCTCGGACCGTATTGCCGTAAATTCACTCTTTCTAAGGCAAGACCGATGGGAACCTATAACTTGACTATTTTAGGCCAGGTTTGCAGTAATGCACTTTGAGCGCGGCCACTGGGAACCAACCGTTTTCAGCATGGCTACACCGGACTTCTGCGCCAAGATGTTTGACGAGGATCATTATTATTTCAAATACTGGACTTCCTACATTTTGAATCGCGAGGAAGTGGAGAAGAAGTGCCTCAGAAATCCTGGTGTGAGCCTCGTCTTTAAAAATTTTTGTTTTTCGACGTTTTGCTCTTTCGAAATGGCTTTTTATTACAGACTATCCTGGCACATAAACCGTTTGATTTTCGGCTAGTTTTGAGGAACATTTCTGGACCAACTTTTGTGGGCCGCTTTAAGACGGTGTGCACTTTCGAGGCTTTCGACGATAAGGACATTCCGCGACGAAACTCTATTTGCTTTGAAATCCGAGGAGAAGTCGAGAAGCTAAAGAAAAAAAGTCGCTAAGCACAGCTAATGATTTCATAAAAATCATAATTAGCAATTTGGAATTCCTTTAGTGAGACATTCTGAGAGTAAAACGTATACAATTGTTATTAAATATATTGTATTGAAACAATCGTATTCAAATATATGGTATTTGTGTAGATTAATTATTATGGCGAAACCTCTGCAAAGGGTATGCTAATTTATACAAATAATTTGCTATAAAATTAAGAAACTTTACATCATCTGATAAGGGTCTGCATAAATTGTTAAACTAATCACTTTCTTGGGGCAGCAAAAAGATCTCTTGCAGAAGTATAGCAAACTAGAGAATTTTTCTAGTTGCACTATGAGAGAGCTTTGCATTTCGCCTCCAAATATATCTGATTGGTTGATTGATAGAATGATTAAGTCCACTTATAAGTTTCTTATGGTGTGGTCTTATGATATATGTAAAAGATATGTGATATATGTAAAGAGAACATGCTATGAAAGTCTTTTACAAATCTTAAATACACCAAATAGGGAATTATTTGTTGGTATTTCATTGATGTTATTAATGTGTTGGTACAATTGAAAGATCCTTATGCCTTAGTTTGCAATACGAATGATCAAAATGCTTTTGAATTTTCATTTTTCATGAAGAGTTATACCATCCACGTCTTCAGCAGTTCGCATCTATTCCGATTTCAATATGAAACTTAATTGTCGGGAAACTAATACTAGAGCTCGGAAGTTCGTGAGAAGAAGTTGTTTATTTGTGATGACAGCCAAAGATTAAATTAAACTACAATGTTGTGTTAAGTCAGTAGCGATTGGATTAGAAAGAATGTTGTTTCGGTCAGTAATGGGTTCTGAAAAATTTCATTACGGGGCTATAAAGGCTCAGATCCCACATTAAATCGGCTGCAATAATGTTGCGATCTCTACTGGTACTGTTTATCTTCGGCGTGACTTGGTCCTGGGCAGTGGACTACGAAATGCTGATCGAGGACCCGGACATATACTCGCGCTGCACCGAAGGACCGCCCGACTCCGTCACCGTCCAGGAGGCGTTCGATTTGGACGATCTTACAATCTCCATGGAGAGCGATATCTTGCACGTCTCGGGGAATGCGACTGCCAGATGGGAGGTGCAGCCCACCGATCGGATTATGGTAATGTCGCAGCTGAAGCACCGACTGCCAGTTGGGCCTAACGCTTGCATCCTTGCAGGTAAAGGTAGACATATTGCACTTCAATCGTGGAACCTGGGAACCCACTGTCTTCTCCATGTCCACGCAGGACTTCTGCGCCGTCATGTACGATAAGAATCAGTATTGGTTTAAGTACTGGACCAACTATATAACCAATCGCCGCGACGTCGAAGACCAGTGCCTCTCGACTGGAGTGAGTGCCAGCTGAGCATGCATTTCTTTTGCCGAATTTAAAAGGGTCTTGATTTTTCAGACCACCTTGGTGCATGAACCGTTTGATGTGAGGTTGAAAATGATGAACTACCGGGGTCCTGAGCTTCGAGGACGCTATAAAATGTTGATAACCCTGAAACCATTTGACAACAAGCTGCCGCGGCCGTTTTCAATTTGCACGGAGATCAGAGGGGAATTTTTAAAGGTTTAGTAGTGAAAACAGGACTAATTTGAGGAAATTCCTTTAGGTTTTTAACCCTTTAATAAGTCCAAAAATATTAAATTGGGATAAATACAAACATACTTAAAGCTAAAAAACCTTGAAATTAATTAATTTGTTCCTGGCTTACCTACAGGAAGTGGTATTTGGTATCAAGATTAAACCACTTGTTACCACATTAAAAACAAGTTGTTTTTACATTAAAAACATGTCTGCTCTTTCGATGATATCTCACACTAACGAGCAGAGCCCTTGATAAACGCAAAACCAGAGTTTCAGATTTAATAAACAGAATAGATAGATGGACTAAGTATTGGGGTCGGAAATGTCTCTATTACAGAGATTAATTGTGATTTAAAAACATATATCATTTCGTGATATCAGAACTAGGGGCCTTATCGCTGTTTCCTGGTTATATTACGCTGTGCATTTCTTTTATATTTCGTTTTGCTCTGTGGCTCTGTGGTTTGTGGCACGCGCTGTCGGCAACTTGAGTTCATGCTGCGGTTGCCACATCGGTTGACCGCATGTTGCAAGCAACTCCTTGGGTTACGGCGAGCAGCAGAATGAGAATGGGAAAGATACAATACATGGCCAGGCAGCCCAGGCGCTGTTCATATTTGGGGTCACGACTGCCATTGTTGGATGAGAAATATGCAAATGCAGCCGACTGTCGGCTATTGAATTACCCGATGATGATTGGCATAAGCCCGATCGATTCAAATCGAACCAATCGATTTGCCAATTTGCCAAGCTCTGGGGTGAGCGATAGCCGAAAGCTTTCTAGGCGAGGGGGAGGGATGCCTTGCCGCCGAAACACTTTCATTTCATATTCCTGGTGAATAATTTTCTACTTTCTAAAACCGAAGAGCCCCAAACAGAAACAGTTTTTAGGTGCAAATTAGCAGCGCACGACTCGCCGGCAAAGTCAACATCTGGCCAAGACCGAAATTATGGCCGCAGGCACTCATACTTGTCTATATATATATATGTATATACGATAGATAGTTCGTCGGATCGCATAGAAAATCAATCAGTGCGGACTTCTGGCCAGCCAGGCTCTGGGACTTTGCATAAGGAACGGCTCTTTCGGGTGCCTATTGCCTGCTGCTTTGTTCTGTAACCCGAAATGTGCAAAGTAGGACGAGGCAATGTGATGGCTCTGAACCCGTTTTGGCCAACTCCGCCCCTTTCTAGCTGCTTTCCGCTGCTGTTGCTGCTGCTGCTGTTCGGGAATCTTTGGGCCACTATCGAGCAGCGACTGCAACAAAATTGATGCATGAATGGGTCTGTGAACCAGCTGAGGAGTCGGTTCGTGTGGGCCGCCTTTGTAGGCTATTGGAAAGATCAAGAGTTTATAATGCCAGCCAGAGCCACACGAACAGCGGTGTGCCTGGTTGTGGGTCTCTGTGTCTCTGTGGTTGTGTGAACTTTTCCAGTTTCGCCGAGAGTTGCCTCTGTGTAGCCGCTGCTGTGAGTGGCATAAATTGTGGGTTTTTAGGTGTCTGGCTCGGCAGAGAGTCGGCCTGCCAAGATAAATGGATACACATAGAGGTGCTTGCCTGGATGCACCATGTACTCGCTGGCTTCCTCAGCCCACAGACTCCATGTCGATGGCTGCCAGAAACTGGAAGTGTTTCGAGTACACAACCAACTATCTGGCGGGAATGATCCCAGCTTTGGCTTCCTTTAGTTGAGGATTTGCAAAAGATTTAGACTTTAACTTGATTATTAATTTTGGCTTTTTAAAAAAAAAATTCTAAAGGAGAAGAAGAAGTTACCCAAACTACAAATTCCCAAATCAAAAATTCCTAAAATATCAAATATATTACGATTAACAGATTTCTTCTAATAGAGTTTGGTGGTCATTTTAGTGATCCTTGTTGTACTTTATCAAACCCGTTAGTCTTGGGTTGCTCCCTGGCTTATTTTCCATCCATTCATAAGGAAATGTGCGGGCTTTAAGACCAGCTGAGCTCTCGCCCAACGCCAGCACCGAAATACAACTTGGACGCCAACGCAAACGACTTGGGCCTGGTCAATGTAATGACAGCTTCGCGTGTTTTGGTCCGCTCGTGGATGGCGGGATTGGTATCTGGCTTCGTTCGGTGGTCTGGTGGCAGCTTCGTATGACAACCAAATGTTCATTCACAAAATGCCGCAAAGCCAGTGCCTGCCCACGCAATCGAGGCAAAAGACGCTTATCAAGTTGTCGTTGGCTGTTGGTTGGCAAACAAAAAATTGTTTTGCAACGTTATAAATAAAATAAAAAATAATTTGCATGTGGGCTGCGATTTGGAGTTAAACGTGGTTCAATCATCGGGAAAATCGGCTTAAATTTGTATGAAAATTTAAATATTTATGGCCTTTGGGGGAAAGCACTCGTTCATATTTATTATTTTCAGATTTTCTCTCTATCGTTTTTATTGATTTTGCTTGAATTCTTTTGAACTTTTTGATGAGTTTTTTTCGCTAGTTTCCATTTTTAATGAATATTATTTGCCTTTTTTTGGATTTATATGATGGCCCCTAGTTATTATTATCGTTCAACTCATGTCTCATTGTTAAGGGTTTCCATTACACAAACAAAAGAAAGAAAAAAAAAACAGCTTGCACAAAATGCTGAAAATCGATTTCCGCTCAATTATTATTTTTTGCGCTCTGCTTATTTTATTTTATGTTTTTTGTTTGTTTAGTGTTTTTCCTCGGCATTGTCTCACTGTTTATGCAACTACCCTGGCCCAGACCCGGCTTCTTTTGGGCATTTTGCATTCGAATCGATTTGGCGATTGACATTTGGCTGGCTTTTGTTTAAAGCTGTGTTTGAATTGCGCAAAATGGAAAGTGAAATGGAAAATGGAAATGGATTTGCAGTTGGCATTTGCTTCATGGGCTTGGGCTCGGCTTGAGCTGGGTTAATCCCTCCCCTTGGTCAGTAAATTAAAACACTTGATGTCTTCATTAAAAAGCTTCCCCCTTCTGCTTTCAATGTCATTTGTTGTGCAATTGAAATACTTATTATTATGGGCAAATGCCAAGCAAAACAAAACGAAAACTCGTTTTCGCTTTTATTGACCATTTGCGCTTCTTTACTTGCTATTATTTCTCTTTAAAAAAAAGAAGCATACATAAAATCTTTAGCTGCCTTTTACGGCTGCCGGACACTTGGCCAGAAGCCAGAGTCTTGCCCAAATAAGTATTTTGGATGGGATTATGTGAGAAAACTCGTGTGAGAGATTGACATCGATATACTCTGAAAATAAATACCATTTTCCATAGGGATAATTATTATATTTAATCGAATAGAGTCACTGTCGAAAGCGTCTTTGTCTTTGCAAATTCAATTAAACGTAATCACGTTGCCCCACAGGCGAACTTTCATTAAAATTCACCCCAGGGGATGAGAATCGATATTTGCCCGTCTGGAACTCCCCATTCTCAATTCGGCTTTGTTCACATCATTTACTCATTGAATTTGCACCATATTTTTCTGCTTTAATACGTACAAAAAACAGATTTTGTTTTAATAAAAAGCGCAGACAACAAAAGTCAAACTCAATTAGATTAAATCCAGCTAAAATGACAGCGATGACAATGTGAACTTTGAACTTTTGTGCAAAGTAATGGGATTTAAAGTATGTTCCCCACAGGCAAACCCGAAATTGAGCTCAGTCAGAACCTTCTGCTCTTTCGAGCCTGAGTTTTATCAGTCGAGTGCTCAAAATGGGCTTAGGCGAAGGAAAACCTTTTTTATGTAACACGTACGCCCAATTTGTGTTTTTTTTTATGTCAACCGAATGTAATTTTCCCATAGACGAGAGGTTTATTGCATTCCTTGACTTTGGCCGGTCTCTTATTGATTTTCCTTGGACATTTTCCTTTTGTTGGGGCCTGGGAAAACGTTTGGCTTACGTAAGATTTTATTGGCGCAAGAAGCACTTTGGGTAAATACTTTATTGGCTTTGGGATTCTATGATTGTTTGTTGGCCAACTTATTTAACTAATTTATTCCCTTCCTGTCTTGCAGAACACTTCGCCGCTGTGGGAGGATTTCGTAGCAAAGGCCGGAAAACTGCACACATGCTTGAGGTAAGCTTATTCCAGCAGCAACATTGATTTCCCCATCGGAAAGTTCTCCCTCTAAATATCAACGAGATCTCGACAGGGGCCAGACAGCGATTGCAATTGCAAAACTTTAGAATGAGAACATGCAAATGAATAAACAAACTTTTCGTTTACCTCGACTTGTTTTTTTATGCGTTTCCCCCCTTTTCCCCTCCTCGCACTCGGGCATTATGTGTCTATGATTATTTTTGTACTTTCTTCTGTGCTGTGGAGACCACCGACGCGGTCTTCGTGTTTTTGTTTATTTTATTTTCTCCCTCTGTTGTTTTTATGCTCCGACTTGGCCCAAATTTGCCTTCGGACGAGGATCCCCGAAGCAATGTCTGGGCATCGGCATATAGCCGCCATACTATATAACGGATGCATTAATCATACCCCGAATCACGTTGTCCGAGCTGAAATCACCGGGCTTGCCAAAACTCGCTCCGAGTGTTTGCCCGCTGCGCTTGACACACATCCACGGCGGGTCCATGCGGGGTGTGGACTTTCAGCGACCACTTGAGTGGATCAAGACCCGCCTTTGCTTCCACATCTCTATATACCCTTGCAAGGGGTACTACTATTTAAACTATTTGAACTCACCCAAAGCTAGGTCTTCCCCCAGCCCAGACTTGCGAGCAAACAAATTTCTTTTCCAAGCCTCTGCTATTATTTTCCCATTTTTAAGCACAATACAAAAAATGTTTGCTGTTTGTTAATGGTAATATACAGCTCGGATTTTCGAAGAAAATATCTACAAGTAGTTACTAAAAGGATATTTTTAAGATACTTGTTCTATAGCAAGATATTCTGTTTGATATTTTAGAACAAAAAGTTAAAATAATTAAATAATATATTTATCGACCATATCGATATATTTTAATGCTAAATTCCGTATTTTTAGACATTTAAATATAAATGTTTATAATATTTTGTATAAAAATAAAAAAATAATATGAATATTTATCGACAATATTTATCTATTTTAATGTTAAATTCTATATATAAAAGTTTACAACATTTTTGATAAGATTATTGCTTAATAATGGCAGAAAGTCAAATATGTTGCTAATTTACCGTTACGATAAATGTGCGATAATTAATAAAAACATTTTATTAAGCCAAATGAGATATTTTTCAAGATTTATAAATTCAATATATAAACATTTTGCGATATTTTTGATATGATATTCAACACGATGTTCTTGTTAATATATAATATAATAGAGGACTTTATCCTACAAGAATTTAAATATTAACCCTAGAAAGCATTAATATGATTAATAAAACAAGTGCAAGGGGAAATCTATATTCGTTGCCCAAACAACATCTTCATTCCCCTACCTCCTTTTGCACTGGGTGCGATGTCCCTCTTTATTTCTTTCTCTAGCTGTCTCCTAATTGAAATGTCGCCCACGGCCAATTGAAGAGGAGATTATTATTAAATCTCCCCACAAAAATAAAGCTGTAATACTTTGGTTTTTTCTTCGTTCACAGGGCCGCCATCCAAGCAATCGCCGCCTATTTGGATGCCTTCCAGAAGATAGCCGATGCGGCGACCAACTCAAGAGGTAAGTCGAAGCCGCGAACTCGTCTGGGTTGGCTGTCCGGGGATCCCCTGTGTCCCGACCTGGTACTGTCTGCGCACTATATCTCTTTCCGCTGCTCATTATTCATGCGTCCGCTCGCAGTCGGCGGCGGTCATCGATCTGATTTTTTACACACTTTACGCTTTCGATGTTTATGTTGATGTGGCCTGCCCGTTGCTGTTCTGTCTGAGCTCACGCAATTCGCTGCTTTTGCTATTTATATTTATTTATTGGCTGCCTTGCGTCGCACTCATCGAGTGTCCGATTATGCAATGTCGGCGGATGGCTCACCTCACCTCGCCGGGGGACGGAAAACCAGATGCTTTTGAGAATAGGAGGAGTAGGAGAGCTGTGCCCAGCATCTTCACCAGGGAAAACCGAGAGGAGAGGTGGGAGGCAGAGATAGAAGGCAGCTTGTATTAAGCACTAGTTGTAGTTGTCATGATTTAGTTAGTTACAATTGCATTCGTTTGAATGGAAAAATCTAGGTTTTATTCAAAGCGAATGAGGTTTACTGTGAGACTATTGAAAACTTTCAGATGCAGATTGTTGGGGGCCTCAAAGATAGTGATCTAAGGGCTAGTTAAAAGGCCGTTTTCATTATTAGTAAAAGTTGATTTTATAATCAAGTTATAAGCCTGATAAGTGCAAATCATTCATAACTATTGATTGTTATTCCGCACTAACTACTTAATTATAAAATATTTATATTCAGACTTCATGCAATATGAAAATACCATCAAGACATGCGATCTCTAAAACGCATTTCCAAATGAATGTAATTAATTCGAAAAACATTTGCAAAAGCGTTTCCTGGATAAGTAAACAATTAATTTTAGCAATCTTGAAGAAAAACGCCTAAAGATAACTCTTTAAATTGAATTATAAGCAAAATTTTAGGGAAGTAGCAATAAATTCTTCAGCTTATGTCTAGCTTTAGATTTCTTTTTCTGTGCT
This sequence comes from Drosophila mayri, assembly GCA_008042485.1. NCBI lineage: Eukaryota > Metazoa > Arthropoda > Insecta > Diptera > Drosophilidae > Drosophila > Drosophila mayri. The sequence continues at coordinate 5,811 of VNJN01004502.1, read as the reverse complement.
GAAAGTGGCTTTAGTCATTTAAGCCGGAATATACCCGCTGCTATCGAATAATCTGCACTCTCAGGCTGGGCGGAGTTTTGCATTAGCATATATTGATCCACTCCTGCCATGTGGTGCGTCTTCCCTTCCTGCTGGCCTTTGGCTGGTGCCAAGTGCATATCCTCGTAATTCCGGCCATTTGGCCATTAGCCACCCTTTTTGAGCTCGGAACTGGCTAAATGGTTTCATTAGTCTTAGTGGTTACTTGGCTTAGTTCGGTCAAGCATTGGCACAAGTGTCAATTGTCCTTTTTGAGGGTGGAACGCAACCCGAGCCCTGCCTCAGCTCGCCTTTTGCACTTGCCATCATTTTGAAGGTGGTGCTTAGTTCGGGCCCACAGCAAATATTTCCCATTCAATTATGTGGGATTTGGAGCAAGTGGCTCAGAGAGCGGCCCAGTCAAAGCAGAATCAATAAGCTGTCGCCTGTTTGGCAGATAATTACACATTAAACGAGGATGGCAACAGTCACGGTCTGAGTCGGAGGCAGTCCGAGATAATCGGGCCGGCTGTCACTCTTTGGTGATAGACAGAAGGCAGGAGGAGCAGCAAAAAGCAGGAGTCTTGGCAGTAGCGGTTACCCTGACCAGTTTTCCCGGATCCGACATGGCGTAATGGGCACACACGGGACTCGGGATCGGAAGGCAGGGACTAGCCAGGTGGAGTAGAGTCCCGAATCGTGCCACATGCAATGTCCGCTGCACCACCAAATCGAAGCGACAGCGCGTGGCGTGCAGTCGTTATTATTGCATGCTCTAAACATTTCCGCCGCCAGCTTTTGCTTCCATTTAAAGCGCGATGTTCCCCTTTGCCAATTTAATTTGGCATTTACTTAATATTGGCTCAGATATTCCAATTGGTTATATAAAAAATTATGATTCTTTAAAAAGTTATTATGTCGTCAGTAAATTCCGTCTTTCAGACCCCTTTAAAGTCACCACAAACTGCTTGAAATATATGCCTACTGTAACAGCAAGATTATACGAATAAAGTTATCTTTTAGTAACGAGAAGTAATTAAAAGTAACAAAAAGATTTCTGTAACCCCTTCAGTTTCAAAAAAATCGATTTTCTTTGGTTCTTTTCATAAGATTAACCCAGAACTGGTCAGGTTGAGCGACTATGACTGCTTCGGTTTATTCATATTTTGAAAACAATTCAATTACTATGGATTTTTTCTCTTATAGGCGCCTCCAAAGAGATTGGCACCGCTCTGACCCGCGTCTGCCTGCGCCACAAGGCTGTCGAGACGCGTCTAAAGACCTTCACCAGCGCCATCATGGATTGCCTAGTGCAGCCACTGCAGGACAGGATCGAGGACTGGAAGCGAACGGTGGCCACTATCGACAAAGACCACGCCAAAGAATACAAGCGCTGCCGCAGCGAGCTGAAGAAGCGCTCCAGCGACACACTGCGTCTGCAGAAGAAGGCGCGCAAGGGCCAAACGGATGGACTGCAGTCGCTAATGGACTCCCACATGCAAGACGTGACCCTGCGCCGTGCCGAGCTGGAGGAGGTGGAGAAAAAGTCACTGCGCGCGGCCATGGTTGAGGAGCGATTGCGCTACTGCAGCTTCGTTCACATGCTGCAGCCGGTGGTGCACGAGGAGTGTGAGGTCATGTCCGAATTGGGTCATCTTCAGGTGAGTGGGTCATCTTTCTTGCTTGGCTGTCAACTCTAAAGTATCTTTCGTTTACAGGAGGCTATGCAGTCGATTGCCCTGGTAACCAAGGAGCCCAATGTCCTGCCCCAGGCCTCCGAAGAGTTAATCCACGATGCCAAGGCCAGTATCAATCTGTACCCGGAGTCTCCGGGAGGCGGCTCCGGTTCTCAGGGTGGAGGATGCTCCAACTCGCTGGGCTCCCGAAAGAGTTCCGTCTGCTCCATCAGCAGCATGAACAGCAGCGGCTCCAGCAATTCTCCCGGCCATCATCACTATCCACGCTCTCTGTCGCAGGTGCGTCCCCTCGAAAGGCTTCCTTGACCATCAACCAACCCGTTTCTGGCATTGTGCCGTCCGTTCATTTCTTTGTTTTCATCAACGATCTCTTGTGTTTTGTTTTGTTTACGTTTTATTTTAGTTTGTAACGCCTGCAATTCGCTTGAAACCTGGTGAATCCAGTGATAGTGGCTTTAGCTCATCGCCAGCTCTAACAACAACACAGGTTTTCATTTATTTTTCTTCTGTTTTATTTTTACCGATTTTTAATTTATTTTTTGTGTGTGAATTGGTAGTGTTTATGTCCCCATACTAATTTGTTTGGTTTCGACCGCCCTTTTAGACTTCAAATGCAACGAACCAAACGGCTAATGTCTCCACTTGGCCGCCACATTCCCAGGACGTGGTGGACACCCTCCCACCGACTGCCGACCGTCCGCACACCATTTCGACGGCCTATGAGAAGGGTCACCAGCGTCCGTCGCTAACCGTCTACACGTTCCAGAACCCGGAGACCATTCCCGAATCTGGCACCGGCCTCAACAACGGATCACCTGCCAATGGACAGCCGTCGCCGGGACAGACTACTCCGGCCACTCAGAAATCGCCGGCTGCCTCTCTAAGTCGTCCACCATTGCCAGTTGTAAGTATAACTGGCTCTGAGATATATTTGGAGATGATAATCCAATGATTTGGTATTTAAAGTCAGAACTCGCAGATAACAGTTGTTGTTCCTTTGCGGATTATCTAGAAAAGTCAAAGATAAACTTTTTGCGTGCCTTAAAGTTGTAGCTTGAATGTTCTCAATTAAACTTTTTCTGTTACCCACTTCCAATATCAAAATACGAGGGCTATACGAATGTTAGTAAATGATTGAGAGTCAGCACAGGAAATAAAAAATTTAATATGTTAATTTGCGAACTCTGTTACAGTTCAAATAATATAAATAATAAGATGTGTAATGCCATACAGGGACAGTTGATAACTGCATTCGTAAACATTCTAGAATCTAGATCTTCCTTAATGTTTATGTTCTGTGATAACTTTATTAAGATTTGTTTTCTCTCTAACTTGTGCGATCGATAGGGGCGTTATGCATCTTGTTTTTATTTCCTTTACTTCTTACGTGTTGGAAGAAAACCGGATATGGCGACCGTGTTATCTCATAGTCGGTAAATCGACTATTATTGTTTTGTTCATGCTATTAAGTTGTCTCTCTCGTTCTGGTGGTGGCCATCGCCTTAGAAGCCAGCCCATGTGGTGAGTATGTCAGAGTCTGAGCAACCCATCGATCGTAGATCCCAAAACGCGCTCATCTGCATGCGCCCAACCCCCGCTAGCCCAATGACATAGGTTTCCAAACTGCATCATCATTATGAGACCTAAAGATACAATATTGTTGTAACTGCAACTAACTTTTCCTCCTGTTCCTCCTTGCAGCGCTGTTCGTCGCTGGAGCGGCCGCTCTCGGCGCAAAGCAACCATCGCCAGGGAAGCGGAAGCAATCTGCTGCAGCGCCAGTGCCCCTCGCCGATTCCAGCTCATATCACGAAAGGTGAGCACAAACCTGACTTTAAAGCTAGAGCTAGTCTTCGTGTGTTTGTCTGCACGCTTGCCCCTGGCTAATCCCATCAGTCTTACTAATGACCGTGTTGTGACACTCTCTCCCACGCCCCTACACGCATGTCCCTGCTAACATCATCCACGCACAGAGCTGTCCGCAGCGCATCATGCACAGCAGCAGCAGCAGCAGCAGCAACAGCAACAGCCGCCACAGACGCCGCCCACCTATGTCAACATGTCCGAACTGGCCAACATGGCGGCTTTGAAACTGACTAACCACCAGCAGCAGCAGCAAAAGTCCGCTCCACCGCCGTTGCGGCAACAGAGCTCCATCGACTCGATCAGCTCGCAGCATTCCAACGATTCCTCGGGCTCGCATCAGCTGCTCCAACAGCAGCAGTCGCACTTGCAGCAACAGCAGTCATCGCAGTCGAATCACCACTCCGCTACAGCCACACGCTCCCATTCCATTTCCTCGACGGCCTCCTCGCTGCACTCGCATCCGTCGATCGACTCGACGGTCGCTTGCAGCTCGCTGGTGGGCCAGCACCATCACAGCACCAGCACCAACACGAACACCACCTCGCCGTCCAGTGGCAGCTCCACGCCACAGAACCATTACTCGCCCCTGCTAACCAACTCCCCCACGTCCACTGCCGCAGGTACTCCCAGCGGCAGCAGCATTGGCACGGGCACCGGCCTGGGATTCGTCTACCAGGTCAGCTCCCCCACTCCGCCGGCGAGTGAGGTTTTGAAAATCACCGAACAGACGGCAGCTGGCCAGGGTCCAGCGGACAATGGAGCCGACGAAACAGACGAGCGTTCGCGGGCCTCGGTTCTGCAAAAGGCATCCATGTTCGAGAAGGCGGCAGCAGCAGCAATTTCGCCACCAGCTCCGATTCAGGGGGCGGCTCCGGCACCTGTAGTGGCTGCACCAGCTATTCCAGCGGGCGGAGGACGACGCTCCGAGGCGGAGCAGCAGGAAATGGGTAAGTTGAAAAACTAAATGCCGCCAGGAGTGACAACGCAGCACCAAGACCACCCAGCACTTCAGAGCCCCGTTAGATATTCCTACTCCTCGTTCTTTATTTTTTTTTCACCCCTAAAAACCCATTTTAATTTACCCGTCGTGCTTAATTTTGTCACTGTTGAAGGTGAAGCTTATGGTTACTCTTTTCCAGAAGTCTGCTATCATTTAGTAATGGATTGATCGAAGAACAGAAAGTCTTCGAATACTCAGTTTATGTACTCGGCAGAACTGAATAGAAATGCCAATTACTAAACATAGCACACTTTTAGGAATAGTTTTTAATAGGAATTTACTCTTGAAAGTGACAAAGCACTACAATTTTAATTTCATAAATGACAATATAAGATGCGTAACGCTCATACAAGCCAGCAAGCCTAAGTGCTAGCCCTCTCGCTTGCAACATGCTAAAAAAAAGAACCAGAGAGTTCAAAAAAACCCTATTGCATTACGCATTTTATTACATTTTTCCTTTGATTTGATCTTATCGTAAATATTTTGTAACCCCAAAATCTTTGTTTTTGTTTCCCTCCCTTCTCTTCTCTTCCTTTTTTTTGGTTTGTTGTTTGATTGCCCAAAACAATAAATGAAACAACAATATCAACAAACAATGCACAAAAAACAACCTGAACAATTATTTTTTTTTGTGTTTACCTCACGTTTGTTCACCTTACCCCGATATCTTTGTCATCTGTAAACTATCCACAATCAACCAAATGCACAACAACAACAACCAACAACACACCATCTCCAAAATCGAATACCAACAACCAACCAACAACTATGCAACCATGACAAAACAATATATGATCTAATAGACAAGTCTTTCGAAGATTCAATACAAGCACTAAATAATTTAATTGGCGAACTAGACTCGTTCCAACGCGAGATCGATGAGGGCAAGGGCAAGCAGCAGCAGATGAGCAACATAAGCAACAACAACATGACAACGAGCAGCCAGAGCAGCAGCGACAACAACAACCTGCCTGCCGCCACCATCATTACCAGCACCAGCAGTGGCCTCATCGAGCCATGCGCCATCAGCAACCAGACAAACTCGAGCGGCTGCGGCACGGATATATCGGACACCACCTCCGACGAACTGGCCGGAGACGGCGACGATGGCGATGCCAGGCGGCGGGATCTCGATCGGGACCGGGACCTACTAGGAGCCAGCGATTCGGAGCTGAGTCGCTGCTATGTGAGCGAGACGAGTTCGCTGACCGGCGGCCTGACGGCCGGAGG
>VNJN01004497.1:4314-19117 GCA_008042485.1 Drosophila mayri | reverse complement strand
GTACTCGGGCCAGAAGTCACCCGATCAAATAGTGCCAAAGAGTTGGGATGAGACATTTATCTTGAAAGATTAAATGTCTCTGGCATACGAAAATTTGAATTTTTCCACCTTGATATTACCAGCTTGGGTTTTGCCTTGAATATAGGCTAGAACATCTTCAGATGCGAGATCAGGGGCAAGCCTCGAAACAAATATTTTTTTCAAAGGTGGGACTGCTGTGAGGGGCTTGCGTAACGAATTGTTACCAACCACGGCCGGTAATCCGGGCAATGTTGGACCCTGGGTCGGTTTTTCTAAGGGGGGTAAGGACACGGAAATTGTTGGCTGAGCTCCTTCCGATGCCACAACGACCGAACGATTCGGTTACCGAATCTTTGGTCGTTCCTGATCTCAGAACCATTGGAACGGGGACCAGGGGCTGCGGCGACGGGGAGTGGCAGGAAATTGGTTGCTGTGTCTCACACAGTTGCAGCCGACCAGCAGCGGATTTTTTGCGTTTCGGCGACTCATTTAATAGCTTCATACTATTTAATTGAGCGTCTATCTCAGAGAACAGGTAAACAAATATGAAATGTATGCTGAAACATTAAGAAATATATTATAACATTGATTATCCCTATTTTTATCATTAACCCAATAATGAATATGCCCATATTGTTAGGGTACCAAACGTATGAAAAGTAGCAAAAGACCAAATATTCTTGCTGGGCCGAAATGAAATGATCGCATACATGCATCCGTGTACGTGAATGCATGAACTGGCATACAAATAAAGAAGAATTCAAGCGCAGAGCAACCTTCTTCAAGACGCACCACTTTGCGACTGACTCTCGAAATCAGTGTCCGAGCGTAAGAATGAGAGAGAGAGAACAATTAGAGCGCACCCAGAGCGTCGGGGCTGTCGCTCACAGCTCTGGAGCCTGTCGCTAAGGAATTTTTGTGTCCATTTTCGTTGTATGAAATGAGTAGTCTATATGTTGTATGGTTAGTGATTTTATTCATAACCTTATTCACGGTGACGTGGAAAGTACTGACTTGTTAGGTCAGCTCAATTTCCACGTTCTTAGTTTTGCGCCATTGTAGAACCTCTGCATGAACTGCATAAACCCTTTAGTATTCTGTGTGCAAATTATAAAAATTGAACAATTACGAAAGCCTGTTATTATCAATCATGGAACAACATAAAGCTATCATGACAAAGTAAATGTAGAACCTCTGCATGAACTGCATTAACCCTTTAGTGTTCTGTGTGCAAGTTATAATGATTTGTAATCTCACATTTGGACAGTCTTAATAGACTAAAAACTTTAATCCTTACTCACTTAGATCGCACTTTGGCAGCTCGCCGGTAGTTTATTTCCTTGTATCCTTTTCTATATTTTCCATCGCGTCTACTAATACCTAACCCCAACAGGCACGTGCTTGGTTTCATAAGGGCCACTTGAGTTTACTGACCGTAGTGCAACAACGTCCATATAAAGAAAAAGGTCTTCAGCTTCCAACAGTAACCATGAATGATAAAAGAGCTCAACTATTTCCAAATGGCTAAGCCGCGTACCGGGTATCTATTTTTTTTTTTAAATCAAACAATATAGGCTATAAGCTGTTCCTATTTTATTTAAAATAAAAAATATAGCTTTATATTTTTAAAATTCAAAAGACTAAAATTGGTTTTACTAAGTATGTACTCATTCATTTACAAAGTCTTTTACCCACGTATAACTTATTCTATTGCTTTAAAAAACCAAGATTAATTGCCTAACGATTTTTTCAAAGTTATTTGCAACCTGCGTTTCATATTCACACTGTCAATCCGAATCATTAACTGCTTTTTTACGTTTTTTTGCCGCTTGTGTCATTTTATGTTTGGACCAATCCTCCTGAAAAATGATCGATTTTAAAAATTTTATGTATTATATGGAAATAGAACCAACCTCACTCGAGTTTTCATCTGATGAGTATATTGTTTTCACTTGTTCAGAGCTCTTTTTATTTGTGCTGTGGTTGTTACCATCTTTTTTACTAACTGGTTGCTTACGTCCACGACCACTTCCTCCTCGCCGGCCAACCGCTGTGGTTTCGTCTTCCGCTGCCAGAGCGAAAAGGTCGCTAAATTGTTTCTATAAGCACAAATAATAATTAGCAGTATATGATTTACAATATGTTGATAGCTCTACCTTTGTGCTTTCATTACTGTGGGTGTAGGCCGCCTGAAGTGCCCGCTGCATCATATCATGAACATAAAGACCAGTTCCAGTACCATGTCTGCAGCTTCGTCTATAATGTTCTAGATGGTTTAATACCTATATATTAAAGACACGACATTACTAAAAAAAAAATTTAATAATATTATTTCAGGCTAATAAACACACTTGATCAGCAGAAGGTGAACTAGTCACAATGGAACCACCTTTCGACGGCCTTTTTCTTTTGTTAGGAGATGAACTGGGATATTTTGATGTAAGAAGAGACGCTATAATTTCAGAGAGTTTTTCTTCATATCGCTGATACCAAAACCTAAATTTGTGATATACATCAAATATAGTATAAAATAGTTTTAGATGAATGGGTATAATTTACCTTAAAGCAGAAGTTACAAATGGATCTCCTCGAGACTTTGCTTCTCTGCTAAGAATTAACCGAATTATTTCATTTGTTGGCTCTTCATTCTTTAAAAGTAAAAGAAAATGACTTAATGCTTCAGGATGATTTCCGGCTTCCAATTCGGGCAATAGATCCTGTAGTAAAAACGGAATACATGTATAAGTTAGAATTTGTAAATGAGCACCAAACGGTCTACACCCGAAAAAAAACCGCATTCTAAAAATTTACGAACATGCAAGGTATATTGCTTGACGTTTCTAAATTTTTGTCTGAATTATTAGATTTTTGTTTCCTGATTAATGGAGCATTTTTAAATAAAAGTGAATAGCAAGTTTTATTTTATGACTATTTATTAAAAAAAAACACATTTTCTTTCTAAAATTCGTTCCCATGACAGATTTATGATGTTGATTTGTTTGATCCAGCTTATTCAGATTTATGTACGATTGAATGTATATAGAAGATTATCTGCAAACATTCATTCAGAAAGCTTCAAAACTGAGGGACTAGTTTGGAAAGAAACGTATGTTATATTGTATTTCGATAGGTAATGCAATAGCGCAGAACGGCTGTTTCCACTATATAATAGATTTTGTTTTTGACAGCTTATTTAAATATACAAAAGGGAGCAAATTGAACAATGACATAAAGCTATCATGACGAAGTTAATGGACTTGACAGGGGTGTGGAAGCTTCGAGGATCGAAAGAATTTTTTGCTTATGCTATATCGTGAAAGCAACTTGATCCAATCACTAAACTTAGTTGCCCCTGATAACGCAATAACTTAATAACTTAAAAAAGTGCATATATAATGTAAAGGTTAATTTTAATACCAAATTTTTAAAATATGTATAAATGTTGTATATAATTCCTATATATCTGTATACATATATAAAAAAATATGTATATATTTTTAATATATATATATTTTATATATATATATTTTTTTTTCATAAGAACAAATTGATTTAATTCTTAATTATTCAATTGTAAAATGATATACAAGCTTTGGCGTGCCAAAGTTAGCTTTCTGTCTTTTATTTAACTTATTTCTCCCAACAGTAGGTGAAGGTGTCGATTGGCCATGTATGAACTAGATATCCATAACTGATCCTATGGTAAATGAATGCCAAACCACCTGTCTCTCACCCTGTTGGAAGCGATCATCGAACCACTTCCTATATAAGTACTCCCTTAAGGGGATCATACCATATTGAAACCGTTTTTTAAATGTTTTATACCCTGTACCAAAGGTACACAGGTATTATAGTTTTGTGAGATTGGGATTTTCTGTAACAGGCAGAAGGAGTCGTGGCAGACCCCGAAAAGTTACCTAAATATTGATCAGGACCACTAAAGGAGTCGATATAGCCATGTCCGTCCGTCTGTCTGTGTGTCTGTCTGTCTGTCTGTATGAACGCCTAGATCTCAGAGACTATAAGAGCTAGAGACACCAAACTTGTGATTTAGACTTATGTCTGCACGCAGATCAAGTTTGTTTTAAATTTTTGCTGCTCCCCTTTTTGGTGGAGCTATTTGAAAAAAACCATATATCTCCCAAATTTATAAAGTTTTGTAAACCATATTTAAAATCTGTATGTATTTTATGAAATTACACAGATTGCCTAAATTTCATTGCGGAGATATACGCTTTTTACTTTATACACATTACGTGTACATGAGGCTGCCCAGGCAGAGGGCTCCAAATAAATCAAAACGTTCATTCTACATTTCAGTTATGTTCACACTTTTATGAAATTAAGATTACTTATTTCGATTTGGTTAGTGGTGCAGTTGTCTAAGCTGCAGTCAACCCGAAATGCTTTAATGTCAAATAAAATAAATTGTCACGGGTTCAAGTATATATATAATTTTAACAATATATTTTTTTTAATTTTTTCCTGTAAATCAAAATAATTAAAGTATTTAAAAACTTTCTAATTTTTTAAAACTACAAAAAAAATTGTTTACCCCTTGGGGCAGGAATCGAACTCGGACGACCATTGGCTTACACACAAAACATTTATGCAGTTTTACCTACTGAGGTATCGACCTTGCTCTTAAAGTGGAAAACATTTGCATTATATGTACATTTCTTTCCGTTTTTTTGTCATATCTCCTTCTTTCATATAATTTTGGCACGCGTGTTGTTATTGTACAGGGTATTCTACTGTCGAGACACCCGACTGTATGTCCATCTTGTTTGAAAATGTGTTAATTCGAATTACCATACATTTATTGAGTTTTTATAATCATTTGCTAATTTTTTGTAAGAAAAAAAATAAAATTTTTAAAGCTGTAGCGCAATGAAATACATAAAAGAGGGGTGGTACACTGGCTATTACGATTTATAAAAACTGTTTAATCCAAAATAAAAAATAATCAAAAAGTATTTCAATCTGTACCTCAGAGACAATGGCCAGACGTATAATTTTGTAAAAAAAAAAAGAAAAAAAAACTTGAAAAAAATGTGTATACACAACTTATTATGAAAGTTAACCAAAAAATGTTTTCCCTTTTTGTTGTGTATAAAAAACTTCTAGTCTTCCTTTATTTAACAACGAGTCAAACAAACGGATGTGATCAACATATTTACTGTAAAAATAAAGCCGATCGGTTATTTAATTTTTTAACCATTCGATAGACAGCTAAAAAGTGGTTAAAAAAAGCGAAATAATTAATCATTGAAGAAATGGACTGCACTGAACAGCATTCTTTTTCAGCGCTATATCCTTTTAACGGCATAGAATTTCGGAAAGTTTTTTTAATCACACAATTTAAATAAGATTTATATAAAAAAAGTTTTCCCTTTTTTTTCTGTACCTATGGTAGGTGAAAGCGACAGTTTTTGTTCTAAGTATTTATAAAGGAATCATTTCACATATTTATGTATATTCGGATTGCCTTCCGCTTATAACCGTACCGCTAGTTGACACTTTCTTGACACACAGATCCATAATAATTGTCCATAGTGGATCGTCAAAATAAGCCCTTCAGAGGGTCAAAAATGGTCAACATTTTTATATTTTTTATTCGATAAAAAAACATTTCAAGAGTATCTTGTCAAAATTTAAAAAAATAAAAATAGTGAGTGCGATGTATGACGCATTATTTCTTTTTACGTAAGTTGTATTTACTATTGCGAATTTAAATAAGAGACAGTAATACAATGTTTAGTTTTCTTTCAATCCATCTCTGTATATTTTGCTTAAAAACTAATTATTCATTATACCTTATTTAAAATAATTTATATTATTTCTCAAAAAAGTAGGTGTCAAGACATTCTTGGAAACTATGCACCCGACCGGTCTGAAAGTTTGCAAACACATTCTTAACAAATTTTTTCCTCCCCTCATTTCCCCATTTTTACAGATATTTCCCGATTTGACAGATTTTTAAATTGAGATTTTGACATCGGAGAGGAAACATTTTTCTAGTATTGGAAGCCATTTTTTTTTTTGACAATTCATTTTTGAGAATTTTGTGACATCGCAAAAGCCATTTTTCAAACAGTGCGTTACAAAAACAGCTGCCATGGGCATACTTTCTAGTTTTTATGTTTTACTTTTGGCTAAAATACTAGAAACTAGAACTATTCATATAAACTTTAGTGTGCCTAAATCATAGTATCCAGACAGTAAAACGATTCGCAGCGGGAAATATGTTTAATCTTTTCAAGAGTGACCGCTGATTTTACTATCTGTTTGGCATTTTTGGCCGCAAATGATGCGGGCATACATTATAGTTCACAATATTTAAAAAATGTCGATAAAAAATGAACAAGAAAATAAAAACTACTATTGCCATGGCGGCCGTCAGCCCATAGTGTACACAGGGGGATCAACGGATGGCTGTGTCATCTGCCGTAACTGTGTGCACCATCGGTAGTGCGACTATACTCTCCAAGCGAGGGCGGCTGGAAGGAGGTCCTTGGTTTGAGCCGGGCTTGGACCGAGAACGCTGACCAATGGTAGTCGGGCGGACCTGGGAACGTCTTTAAAGTGTCTCCCCCCAAGTCAGTAGTGCCCCCCTCTGGCCCGCTGCGCTGCCTGGTCGAGCAAAGCGGCCGATAATGAACAACAAAAACAGAGCTTCGGAACTCTTGGGAGAGTATAAACCCAAATAAAACGTCTACGATGGTCGAGAAGGAGACAATGAGGCCGAGTCTGTCCGCAAAGTCTCACCAAAAGTCGGAGACCGCCGAGGAAGGCCAGTCGATGCCAAGTCAAGGCACCGGCGCCCAGTCGGGACCCGATGGGAGAGTGAGCAGCACTCCCCAATCAGACCACAAAAGTGGGGCTCAGTCGGGCCCCACCAAAGACATAAAGCAGATGACACACCATCAGAGACGGGCGAAGGTCAACAGAGCCCGCTTCAGTCTGGACAAGATAGCCAATAACGATACAGAGGCAAGAACGAGGCAGAGGCAAGATCGACCTCAGAGATGCAGATGATAAGGCTAAATTCCTAGCGGAGATCGCGGAATACGAAGCATATAAAGCCGAAAACCCCGAGACAATCCAGCCCGCTCAGGCGAAGCGCAATCGATCACAGGATGTGAGGGAGAGCGCACCCAAGCGGCCGAAGGACCCTCAGGGGAAATCTAGAGCAACCAGCTTCGGCTATGGCTCTGGTGAACAAGAACCACTACGACGGTCGCCTGCTGTCGGAGAAGTGGGAGGAGATAAAAGCCAAGCTGACCGACATGGTAACCGACAGAGTGGTTAACATTCCGACCGGCCCTATCCCCTCCTTCGACTCCTCGGACGTAGTCAGGGGGCACCCTGCTTCCAAGGAGCTTCCGAGACCCGGAGCTTGCACCTGGTTACCCAAGGGGCAATCTGATCACGCAAGGGGGATCGCAGGTCTGAGGGCTCAGAACCCGGACATCCATACTGCAGACTGGGCCATCCTTAAGGCGGAGAAGGTGATGAAGACGAGCCAGCCTTTCCTCCTTCTCATAAACCAACGCTGCCTGCCGCAACTAGAAGCCAACGATTACAAGGTTCGGTACGGCATTAGGAAGGCCATGATCAAAGTCTTCCTAGCCGAGCCAGACGAGTTGCTGGAAGAGGTCGATGACACCAACAGATTGTTGGACGACATGGTCATCGACGAGAAGACTCCTGATACGACCCCTACAACGATCGATGTCGAGCACCGTGCAGATTAACCTGAAGCGCAGTTCGCATGCTTCAGAAAATCTCACGGTCCTTCTGAGGGAGAAGGACATCGACATATTTTTTTTTGACATAGCGGTACAGGTAAACAAACAGGTACCGAGAAGAAACCCACGTAAAACTGATTGGAAGAAATTTTGCGAAATTGTCCAATTAAAAATAGGAAGAAGGAGGATCAAGGTACAATCCTCCCCTAAGGCCCTCTACAAAAAAGTGGATGACCTCACTAATATACTAAACAACGCATTCCGAGAGACATGTAAGGTTTCATTCTTAAAGAAGCAGTACCCACCATGGTGGGCAAAAGAACTCAATGATCTCAGGAAGAGAACGAGGCAGTCCTTCAACACGAGCTATGGAACCAAGGAATGGGAACCATACAAAGAGGCGCAGAGAGCCTACAAAAAAGCAATCGACAAGGATAGCATCTTCTGATGGCTGAAAACCATATACAAGGCTTGCATAAGACTGACTTATATTCCAATAAGGTGGAGGGAAGCGAAAGTCGTATTCATACCAAAACCAGGCAGGAGAGGACACATCCTAGCAAAGGATTAGAGGCCGATAAGCCTCACCTTCTTCATTCTTAAAACACTAGAAAGGCTCTTGAATGTTCACATCCGGGAGAAACATGGCTGATACGCAGCACGCATATCGAAGAGGAAATTCAACGGAGACAGAACTACATGTAGTCGCGGATTATGTCGAGAAGGCACTACACTACAATCAATACACGATGGCCGCCTTCCTAGACATCGAAGGCGCGTTCAACAACTCCCTCAACTATCTAGGCATTGAGGGAGGCATCAGAGAGTGGGTCGGAGTTATGCTAACGAGTAGGATGATCACAGCCGAACTGAGTGGTACTCACCTCACGCGAGCAGTGAAGACCCCCACTCTGGCTGACAAACATGAACAACATATTGAAAGAACTTAATATGAAAGGAATAAAAGCAGTGGTATAATGACAGGCGCGCTGGGGCAGTTAAGTGAATGGGCAAAAACCTGTGGACTAGGTATAAACCCAACAAAAACAGAACATGCTCTTCACCAGAAGAACTAAGGTTCCAGCTTTCAACATGTCCAGTGTAAATGACATAACGCTAGCACTATCTGAGCAGGCAAGGTATCTAGGAGTGATACTGGACCCTAAACTCAGAGGGAAGAAAAACGTTGCAGAAAGAGTCAGGAAAGCTAGTATAGCTTTATACTCCTGCAGGAAAATGTTCGGGAAAAACTGGGGCTTACACCCAAGAATCATTATATAACTCTACACAGCGGTGGTATGGCCGATCCTGACCTACGGGGCCCTAGTTTGGTGGCCAGCACTAACCAGAGCGTACAATAGATCGAAACTCACCAGGATACAAAGAGCTTCAGGAGCGATGCGCTCTTGTCCAGCGGCTGCCCTGAATGCTATCCTCACCATAATGCCGATATACCTGTTCGTTAAGGACATTGCCGCGCAGAGTGCGGTAAGACTGAAAGCAAGCAATTGCTGGAAGGAAAACGGCACGGGGCACGGCAAAATACTAGAAAGCATCAAGATGGAAAGAAACGTGATAACAAACTACATGACCACGGAGATGCACTTCGGAGATGCACTTCGGAGATGAATTCACAACTTCATACCCTAAAAGGGAAGGCTGGACCAGAGGGAGAGTAACCGTAGAGGATGAAGGCTCCAAGACGAGCTGTGACGCAGGGGCTGGGATCTATGCTGAGCACTGGGGGATTGAGGAGACCTTCAGTCTCTCGGACTCGGCGACGGTCTTCCAGGCTGAGCTGCTCGTTTGGACCTCGACACTTATACGTATGTATATGGTAGGTAGTATCTTATAAGATATTAGAGAAGCAATTTTAATAAATGGTAATAATTATTAGCCGTTTTGATGCAATAATAACGCGTTTTTACACACATAGATACATGTATATGTGTTTTTGTATGCATGTGATTATATTACACTTGCATTTGTATTTGTCCGTTATGTTAAAAAATGTATTAACTATTTACTATGGGTAACGGGTATCTCACAATCGAGCTAACTCGACTGTAGCTT
This sequence comes from Drosophila mayri, assembly GCA_008042485.1. Classification (NCBI taxonomy): domain Eukaryota; kingdom Metazoa; phylum Arthropoda; class Insecta; order Diptera; family Drosophilidae; genus Drosophila; species Drosophila mayri. The sequence continues at coordinate 9,272 of VNJN01004497.1, read as the reverse complement.
TCTTACTTGTTTTTAAATAGCTCCTCCAAAAAGGGGAGCAGCAAAAATTTAAAACAAACGTGATCTGCGTGTGGATAGAAGAAATATAAATCCCAAGTTTGGTATCTCTAGCTCTAAAAGTCTCTGAGATCTAGGCGTTCATACAGACAGACAGACGGACGAACGGACGGACAGACTGACATGGGTATATCGAATCTGATGTTCCTATCGCAGATTGCATCTCATGCTAAAATGTATAATTCTTAGCATGCTGCAACAAAATTTATTGAATTTATAATAAGATTCCGCAGGCATAGCTAGATTGATTCAGCTGTTGAAGCTAATCAAGAATATGATTCTTTCACAGGGTTGCAAACTTCTGACTAAAATTATTATAGTCTGCAAGGTTTTTCTTTTTCTCTTTTTAAAACCACCATCCCAAAAATCGTTAAAATTTCGTTGACACCCCAGTACAAGCTACTATTTGCTATTATTAGTTCATACCTGGATACATTTAAGGGGTACATCGTGAGCTTCAACGAGTTGCCATAGGCAAAACTGTTCGTAAGTCTCAAAATCCAAACTTTCTCTAATACAATCAATTATACCTTCTTGTTTAAATATTGTAAGCTTTCCTTGTGCCACTGAGTATATAATGTCGCGCACATTTTTAGCATCTATGCAGCGCAGTGTAATCCGCAGAAGGTCAGTGTTATTCGTGGCTATAGATTTGAACTCTCTATAAATGTCAGGTAGGAGCCATAAGTAGATAGCTGTGTTTTCCTGCTCAAGCAGATCAAGGTCTCGCACTAGGCAATCACCTATTTTGTTATCTGACGCATCGCATATTTGTCGGTAAATATTTGTTTTAAACTGATATGACTGTTGAGAATTTTTACGAGTTTGAAGTTTACAATGAATTTTCATAAAGTATAGAAGTAAGAACCGTGTTTCTGGTAAGCGATTGCATATTTCCGACAATAATGTTTGAAATGGTTTTTTTATTTTCTCTTCATTTTCATACAGAAAACGAAACAAGCCGTAAAGGGGGTAGCTTATACTCTTTGCCAAACACTTTTCATCAGTCTTGCTCTCGGTGAAAATATTCTGATGCGGTGGCAATGTGTCGCGAAGAATTAAAATTGTATTTGAGATCACATAATTTAACTGATACTCTTCAAAAGCTGATGTTGGCAAAGGTCTGAGATCTTTCAAGAATGCCTCCCATGTAAATGAGTTTCGCTTTGTAATAAACGTGTCAAATGATTCAGCTATTGCTTCATTCAGTTCAACTTTTGGTTTTTCTTTTAATCTGACCTGAGAAAAGGGAATTATCATAAGAGATTATTTAAATTTCAAGAACATTTTTAAAATGTTTACCTTTGAAAGTGGCAAGTCATCATCATCGTCGGTATTTTCTTCATTCTTAAAAGTAGTTCTAACACTTTCCACTTCCTCGTCGCTAAATGAATTTTCCCGCTCCGATATCGATGGTGTTGTTGATTTGATATCTTCATCCACCAATGTAGAAGCTGTTGCACTATTTTGACTAAAACCAATAATAGGCAAATCAACGTGTTCTGTATTTAAATACATGAAAAGAAATAATATACCACTTTAATTTATTACATTTTCCATTCTCTTTCGCAACCCGCTCGGAAAATACTAAAGAGTGCCACACACTTTTCTAGTATATTTGTTTTCGTGTCAGGATACCGACCTTTAAAACGGCCGCTGACGAACACCCGTTTTAAACTATTTGCCTCTTGCTCTCTCTCACTGTTTGAAGACGGTTTTTTCCTGTCTGGATACTATGCTTAACAGTTCAATGTGTCTATCTGTTTTCTGCTTCTCGCTGTTTTTGCCTCTTTCTCGCCAACTGGTCTGTCTGTTTTTAGGGCGATATATTTAAAACTGTCCGTCTAGTAATTTTCTATAGGAAGTACAGTTTAAAAATCGGAACAGGATCAGACAACTATTTCATTAACGACCCAAAAGATCGTTGAAAATTATTTGGGTGAAAACATTTAAATGAAGACTAGTACCAAGAAAACTGAGTTCTGTACAAACAGAAACGAAGTTAAAGTGAGGTCAGGCACTATCCGATCACTAATTAGAACACAACAAAAATCAACTATTATTTGATAACTCTGAATAAACTTACTCACCAAGTACGGTTCGCTGCTGATCCGTATCTTTTTTAAAAGTCGTAGCAACTTGAATTGAATGCGTTAGAGGGTACACGACGGTTTGGCCCACGTTTGTATTTGTTTGCGACACAAAGTCCCTAAAGTTTTCCCTTATTAAATTACGAAGTTCTCTGTCCAGCTTCGGTGATTCAAAAAGTGGCTGAATATTTGGAATAACCTGAAATATTCATAATTTAATAAATATATTCACATTACTTATATAGTAGTCGGTACCTGCTTATCGAGAATAAGTCTCAACGAATTGTAAACTCCCATTCGAATTTTATCGTCGTGCTTCACATAAAAATTCTTTGTTATTCGACAGAGGAAATCTAATAATGTGCTACTAACAAATGGATGATTTCTAATTGAATGGTACATAACTAGAATTCCAGGCTCTATGTTCATAATGTTATCTTTGGCAGGATCAAAAAAGAGCCAATCGTAAAACAATGATAACTTGGCATTCGCCGAAGCAATTGGATTTGTGCATGAAGAAATGAGCCAACCAATGATTGCCCACCGCGGAATAATATCGGAACATAGCATATCATTAGTCGGATGGATTACATTTATGATGAATCGAATCAAATCAGAGCGTAAGCTGTGTGACTCCGGTGTAGCAAAGTATTTATCTTGAAACCAGTCCTGGTATCTTTTTTGTGTGCCAAACTTTACAGATGATGCTAAAAAACTGATTTTTCGTTCCATCTCGGGTAAAAGACGACATTGCAGAAATCTTCGACTGGTCCGGATTTGTAATAAGTGCCAAATTCCGCTGAATGTTGGATGTAAGCTCTTCGGATTATAAAGAATATCACGCCATAATTGTTCGAATTCCGGTATGCGTGCGACGTTTTGTAAAAGCCTGTTATTTTGCGAAATTTAAATATTTATTAATTTTTATAATTAAAATTAAAAAAAACTATTTACTCCCAGATCCACCAGCATTTTTCACCAAAAACTCATTGTTTTTCATAATCGATACCTATTACAACGGTACAAAGGTTTTAAAGCTTAGTAAATAAAGGGACTCTGTCGACCCAATACTGTATATGGCCATTTCCGTTATTTTGAATTCCAACTAACCATAAAAATTGAATTGTAAGTGTAAGTTGTATAAAGTTAACAAAGTTAGAGTCAATTTAATGGAGGTCATTTAGTGTGCACTACATGTGCTTACAAAACTCAGAAGCGCTCTTCTGAAAAATGGCATTTTCCAAATCGGTGTACACGATAACGATACTACTGGTCCGATGGATTTGAAATATTGCACAAGTATTTTTTTAATTCTTAATTTTATTATAATTCTTTTTTACAATTTATCTTTTTTAGTCAAAAATCGTACTTCAAAATTGCATAAAAAATCAGAACAAAATAAAAAACCAACACCGAAGTTTATATACCTTTGCAGAATTAAATCAAAAATTTAAAACCAAAATTCAGTAAAAATAATAAGTTACCAACCTCAAAATTGACGAAAATATGTTGCAAAACAGCGACCCATAGAGTAGAAGGGTATTATAACTTTGTGCCGGCAGGAAATGTATGTAACAGGTAGAAGGAGGTATCTCCGACCCTATAAAGTATATATATTCTTGTCAGCGTCAACAGCCATATCTAGCCATGTCCGTCTGTCCATCTGTCGGTTTGCCCATATGAAACACTGGATCTCAGAGACTATAAGAGGATAAAACTCTAATTTTTTTTCGACAATATTTGTTATGCACGCAGATTAAGTTTTTCAAAATTTTTACCGCGCCCACTTCTGCCCTCGGCTGGCAAAAATCCTCCATCCGAACCAACTACGAGGGCGCCGGCTGGGAAATGGACACTGTATTATCCCGGATAACTGGTAATGCATCGCCGCTTGCTCAATCCGAGGTATTACAGTGTCTTTATTATTTTTATTTTTTTTTTTTATTAATATTTATTTGAGCAAGTAGGCAAGCTGCCTGACCTACCCAGCCGCATATATACTACTGTGTCAGCAATTTAAAGCGACAGTTACGAACTTCATAATTATAAATTAGACAATGCGCCGGGAGGGCAGCTCCCGAATAGTAAAACGTCTCAGCCGTCTAGATGTATGTGTCCTTGTTATCCGTCTAGCCAGGGGGTTAGGGTGTCTGATTAGTCTAAGCCGATGATTTGCAGCCAGAGAGTTTATCACATCACCAACTGCTGGTACTCCAAGTTCCCTTCTAATGCCAACGTTTCTAATATACCATTCCGCGTTAGCGATACGTCTCAAAAACTTTGCCTGAAACGCCTGGACCTTCCGCAAGTGCTACCTGGCTGCTGTCTCATATATAGCCACCCCATAGGGCCATTGGGGCTAGGAGCGATTGATACAGTCGAGGCAACGCAGACTTAGCTTAGACTTTGGACCTGTTAACCAACTAATACGACTGGCCGTACCTTGCAGCTTCGCCCAAATCTGTTTGACATGCGAGGCAAATGTCAGCCTCTTATCAAGAACTAATCCAAGATAGGTGTGTTCCAGTTGCTGCGGCAAAAGTTGCCCATGAAGGAAGACTCCTGGGCACGCGTCTCTTCATCTGTCCAAAGCAGGAGGAGATGAACCACTAGCCATGGCTTTAGGTGCCTGGCGGAAGGCATAAAACGCAAGTCGGTGGTTCCCCTGAAAACTAACCAGTGTTTTCCGAGAGATGAAGAAAATGGATAAATCCGGGGCTGGGATATCAGCCCAAACGTCGGTGGAAGGCTTGACTGCTACCACCGGCGGGCACGGGGGGGGGGGGGGGGGGGGGGGCGCCCCCCCCCCCG